>JANHGB010009919.1:0-22242 GCA_026283785.1 Coracopsis vasa | reverse complement strand
TGATTCCATTGTGTCTTCCGTCCATTTAGACTGAAATATTTTTAACCTTCTACTATGTGTCTTTACAGTGCTTTGCATAGTGAGTATTTACCAGGAATGTGATTATAAGGCATTTCTGTAACACAAATAGATAATACAGATAACGTTACTTGTACAGCCAGTGCCTGACCATAGAAAGCATGCATCATTAACTGTGATAGGAAGATACTGCCTTTGGACTTCTTTTCTTGAGCAGAGCATTCCAAAGCAATGGAGGGATGATTGACCAGATCACAAGCTAACATATGAAAGGTGCACCAGCTATTACTTGAAGGTTACTGATCTCATGATTGTTAGGTTTGTTGTAAAAAACCCAGTCAAGGAAAACTTCCCTCCCTATCCCACTAGACAGCCATAGGCATGAAAAGTCATACGCTGGCCCACAGCAAATAACCTGGCTCTGGCACTGTTCAAAGGCTGATAGTTCTCTCAGTTTTTTGGTTTTTAGATTTTATTCTTCACATACCAATATTTGAAATCATGGCTTCCCTTGTGAAACCAGGTGAATAACCCTGGAAATCCAAACATGCTCAGTAATAGCCCAATTATGTGCAATATGCATGATTTTTTTTAATTACAATTGCAAAAGCTGTTAAGAAAATTCTAAGAGATAATTTTCTATATTTTGACAGTCATCTGCACTCCAAGCAGTCTTGTCAGTTCTAATGTTAATTGCTGCTCTTTCATCAAGAAATTCTATGCTTGATAAAGTGATAAAGCATCTGTTTAAAATCCTTGCCCTGGGAACGATGGAAATTCTATTTTTCTCCTAATTTGCTGTGAAAGGCAGCTGCAATACAACTTTTGAAAGTGAAACATGGAATGGTCTCTTGGTCTGGTTCAGTTCCAGAAGTTCAGTTATACAATGGCTGCTTTGTAGCAATGCTGGAGAAGTTTGTACTTGGACCAAAATAGAGTTTGTATGCACTCTGGTACATTGAAAGGACATAACGAAGGAAAACTTGAAATACTTCACCTAATAAAATAATTTCAGTGTGCAGATTCCCACTGAAGTTATCATTGTGTTTAGTATTAGTCAGGGCCTGTATGTTTTGTTAGGTGTTACTCTGCTTTCTCTGAATTTAAAACTCTCAGATAGAAACTGAATAGAGCAAGTGTAGAAGAAGGCACTCAGCCCCTGAGAGCTTCCTGAAACTTACAGTTTGTCTGTACTTCTTCATCACAGTTAATAATGTGAAATGTTAGGTTTATTTTCAGAGCTTAGCTGTGTACTACTTGAAGTTTTAGAATGAAACTACCTAATACTTTGTTAATACTCTCTTTAAGATGTTGAATGTAGTTGCAGATGAAAATAACCATTAGGAGAAGACACTGCTTTGTCGCCCTCATTTTAAGGCCCTGTTGAAGAAAGTACTTAAACATACATGTAAGGCGACTTTTCAAAAGCTTTCCTGCATGGAGATGCGTGTTGGCAGTTTCACATGCCTTGTGCAGGCAGTCTTAAAACTCTGTCTTCTTACTGTAAACCATGATTTTTGGTTTCAACGATTTTTCATTATTTTTGCTCAGATTCTGCTGTCAAAGTGAATGTGTTTTGCTCATTTAATTTGAATTTTCTTATGAATGGAGTAAAAAGTAACAAAGTCAGGAGTTGTATATGATCTGTTTCTTCCTCCATTTAAACACTTATAAAATACATGACCAAAAAGCCTTAAAATTGAAATTCACAATTCTTTTTTTTTTTTTGTGTGTGTGTGAGCATTATTCAGTAAGACATATCTCTTAAAGCAAACAGTAATATGTATTTAAAGTATTGTAAATAGATGAAGAAAAATCGAATGCTTGTTGCTTGATAGCTTTGTGTAAGAAGAATGGCAGTCAAGTTACAAAAGGGATCCATCTTCAAAAGCATGCTGGCTTCACACTTGGGAAGAATGTGCAGGTGCTGTGCCTGAGTGGCGGGTATTTAGAAGGTCTGTTTTCATTGTCACTCATGAAGGGAGCTGGTGGAGCACAGACAGTGAATTTGTTTTCCTACAGTGAGCATCGACAGAGCAGTCCTTCATATTTTGCTGGGAGGAGACTGAGTTTCCTTCCTTGCACATTGTACATGAGTGAGATTCAAGTATGCATTTGTCATCTGTCAGCATCGAAATTTTGGGTAGTACCTTACACTTCACAGATACCAAATGTTTTAAAGAGCTTTATGGTATTTGGAGACAAAAAGGCACTGACAGTTGATACAGAGGATAAGATCCTGAATCCAAGTCACTTATAACTGATAGCAGTGGAGCCAGAATTGCTCCCAGTGTAGCTGTGTGAAAAATGCATATTGACTTGAGCAAGATCCTTAGAGCAAGCAGTCATTGTCCTTTCAGTATTTATCTCATGCTGGTGTATAAGATTAGGAAATAAGAGTAGTTTTAAGTGTTGTCTGAGCCCCTGAAATCCTTTTGCATTTCTGACTTGCAGCTCAGTTCAGACAAATGAAAAGAGGCTCTTTGGGAGCTCTGACAATGAACCAGCTAATGAAGAGGCAGCTGGAACACCAGTCTAGTGCTCCCCACAATATCAGCACTTGGGATACTGGTGAGCTGCGTTTATTGCTCTTTATTTTTGTTTCCTAAATCAATTATTTTCTGTATCAGTTAATTAAAAAACTGAGTATTTCTCTTCTACCATTGCAGATGAGTAATCAATCTCAAGTCTAAAGTAAAATTTTATAGCGAGTACCAGATTGTCACCTAGTATGAATTGGAATAATTACACATATTTGGGAGGTAGTCCCTCTGGTACAATGTTGCATCTACAGTATTGCATATCACTTGGATTATTTCCAGGCCTCACTGAATGAAATGGAAGTATCACTGTTGATTTCATTAGGTATAGAATTTCATCCCTGTGCATGGAGTCATTTATCTGCATGTATGTTTATAATGGTGTTGGTACACCAAGGACTTGTGCCTTATACCAGACAGTTTTGTCTCTCTTTAGAGAAGTTTCTGCCAGCTCACACTGAACACCTGAAGTTTCTGTTCACACATTGACATGTTTTTTTTTCTCCCTTTAAGATGAATGCAGAGCAATGAAAACTGAATTAAGCACATAATTTCCTCATTACTCAAGTGTTTTATTTGTATTTTTTCCTCTATAAAATATTTTCATTTATGACCAAATTTATTGCAGATGTGATTAAACAATGAACATATTCTGGTTTATAATAAATGCTAGATATTTTATTGCCCATCTTGATGTTAGTGACATTACAGAATCGTGCTTCTTAGGAATTTGTCAGCAGATCTAGATGCATCCAGGGAAAGGAATGCTTAAAAAGTTACATGAAACTTAGCATGCTCAATGAATCTTTGGCCACCAGTTCTGGTCAGCTGTTAAAATTTTTGCTTAATTCAGTCTTCAGCATTGAGTTACATCTGACTAAATCTTGTGGCGAAAGAATGGCTAAAGGTATGGTATATAGTTTTGGATTATCCTGTCTACTCCAGTCTGCTGAGTAACGTGCTCAGCATGAGATGCTTAAATAATAAAGGTCAGAATTTGTCAATGATAAAAGTGAGGTTTTTTTTTTTCCTATCAGCAGGTAAGTTTGTTTATTGAACTTAGTTTCTCAGGCAGAGGTTGAGATATGAAAAAGTTACTGCTTTCATTCTGCAAGAAGTAGTTAGCTTCTATTCAAGAGGAACAAGTCAGTACTCAAAACCACTTAGGAGCTCTGTCTTGTTAATCTTGTTCCAAGTCCATTAGCTTTCCTCACATCTGTGACTTTTCCCTTCAGCATTCATTCCCGCTAAAGGCCTCCAAGCATGGAGATACAAAGTAAAACGTGCTTTTCTGGAAAGCTTTGCATCTCTCAGTCTCCTTTTCAACCACTAGCTTCAAAGTTAAAATATTTGGACAGAAAAAAGGTTTTTTTAAGACAAATGGTTAGTGTGACTAATTTGTCATTTCAATGTCACACCAGCATTTTGAGGGTCATTATACTCAGGTATAACAACTAGCAAATAGTCTTATCCCACATTATCCCACATAAATATGATGTGTGCTTGGTTCATGCATGCTTTTTTTTTCTTCTTTAAGCATTGGTAGGCAGCATGCATCTCTCTCATTTGTTATTTCAAACCACTCTCTTCCCAAGCTTGCTAACTGTAAAATAAAACCATTTTGTGTCTAGCTTATGTCAGCACAAACTATACCTGACTTCTAGTCTGCTGGTGTTTATAAACACTGTCTTTTTCCTTTTGTGGCATATATTCCGTATCTTGTTGAATCTTTACTGCTAGAATTTCCTTTCGTCTTTAATGACACTTTTCTAAAATGACATCTTTGGTGTTAGGCTATCTACGTCATTTTTCCTTTGTGGACTTACTTCATCTTTCCCTTGCCCTCCTCCCTCCCTTCCCAATACTTAAAAAATTAACTCTTCAATTTTTTTTCTAATACCTGTTGTATTTGTCTTTGTCTTGTTTTAACTGTTTAAGACTTGTGGTACTTGTGACAGATGCTGGATTCATAGTTCTGGAGACTGAAGTTCTGTATTTATTCACAGAGCAGGTACAGCATGGAAAGCGACTGTGCAATGTCCCTGTTTGCCTAAACCCCGACTTGGAGGGACCGCCACTAAGAATCAGAGGTTAGTTCAGTGCCCATTTGACCTGATCTCTCTGCTAAGAGTCCCAGGAAGTTTTTTTGGTTAGTACCAAACGGTGCTGAATTTTATGTTCCATTCAGCTGTATTAAAACCCTCAACTGTTCTGCAGAATGTAGGTTGTTGAAAAACTATTAGACAAGACATTTAATTTAAGACAGGGGCAACTGATAAGGAGTGCTGGCTTTGCTACTATTTGTTTTGGCTGTCAACCTGGAAAGAAAAGCTTCTGTATACAAGAGTGTGGTTGAATCTCGTTTCTTTATGAACTCTTTTCCCTGATGGCCAAAGTATATTCAGACTTTCTTACTGCCTTGTATGGGCCAGTGACCTACCTTCTTTGTATAAATCATGGCTTTTTTCCTGCTGTTCCGTGCAGGAGAGAGGACATTTTTATTTTGAGTAGTGAAGTCTTATTCCAACAATGTAACCTGCATTACGACAGTTATAGCATTTGTGTGCTGCAGTGGGTCTTGTATCTAGAGAACATGACAGTGAAACTTCCGAAGTCGTTGTAGAAGGATTGTTATTCATTTGTGTGTGGAGGAGAAATGGCTGGAAATGTGTGAAAATCTACTCCTGTAGATTTTCGTTCTGTATGGATTCCTACATTACTGAAGAATATCCTGGATTTCCTGGAGTTTCTGCTTATATCCAACAAAATCTCAGCAGACAATTATGAAGTACTGAACTCTGTATGTAAAAAATATTTCCGTTCATACTTAGTACTAAGTGATGGTTTAAGACCTGTCTCATTCTTGCGAAGCAAGCCCATCATCTCTCCACATAAAATATGTGGAGCATGTTAGATTCTTTTGCCTGAGATCTGATATTAAATTTGATTTTTCTGCAGTAACTGGTATTATTTCATCAGGAATTCCATCTAGCTTAGGTGGAGAAGCTTCCTCCAGTTTGCATAGCTAAGTATTATCAGAACAAATGATAACAAAGAATCTGTAAATTGAAGCAACCAGCAAGACAGTTGATAAAGGATTACTTAATCTGAAGTTGAATTGGCATGCTCTCCTAAAACCAAAAGGAGCTTTTCATAGATGGGTCTTTGGAATGAGATGCCCTTGGGGACAGCTTACACGGTGGCAGTGTCTACCAGCTGAGCTCTCTGGATTCAGTATTGGAGCTGAACTGTATGGAAACAGGAGTAATGCTGTCTCTATCATGTTGGCTACATGTGGCAACAAAAACTGAGATACTTTAAGAATTGAATCTGTCTTTTTGTTTTAATGACCTGGAGAATAAAACTGCTAACAATATTTAAATGATCATCACAAGGCATCTCAGATGAATGACATAGCTCATACATCACAGTAGCTTTGATCCAAGTTTCTGATGACTCATGAGGGAGTCTGATTATTCTTCTTGAGGTTTTCTTAGCACCTAGACTAGCTGGAGAGTTGCCTCTTCTGGTTCTTTTTTATCTTGTGGGGTTTTTTTGGTTTGTTGGTTTTGGTTTTTTTTTGGTTGTTTCTTTTTTGTTGTAATTTTTGGTCTGCTTAATGAAAACAAAGGGACCAAGGGAGGACAATCATCATACTAAAGAGATGTTAGACTGTCAGACTACTCTATATTGCTGTAATTCTGGAAAGCAGGACTCAGAGAAGCCAAGAGTTTGCCTCTTCCATGATATGTATCTTTGCATCTTAAAACAAGCCTCTGTCAGAAATCAGGTGCACAAATATGCCAAAAGCAAAGGGAACCCCATTTGTTGGCATGATCACAGTGGGCATGCCACCAACTGAAAAACTCAGGTTTGGAGAATAAAGATGCTTGTGAAGACATTCAGTGGGAAGCATTTCTAATCATCAGCCCTCCAATGTTCTCAGTGTTTCTCAACTCCATATGAATTACTTCTAGCTGTCCTTTCCTGATTTCTCTCCTATGCCTCTGATAAGGATGGCACAAATTGATTGATGACCTGGTCTTGAGACACACAAACTTGTTTCCTTCTCTGTGTCAGTGAGAACTGTGTGAAGGTAATTCCCCAGAAGTACAGGGGAAGACTGAAAATCTTCAGGTGTCCAGTCTCATAGCAACTATAGAATCATTCTCTCTCCCTAAAAAATGAATAGATACAATTCCATCTGCCTTCCTGGAAATTTTGTTCTTTCTTATCTTTTTCTTCAAGGATTTTTTGTTTTTTTAATTGATAGTTCTAGGTAGTTGGAATAATTTAGCAGAAGCAAAGAATGTGCTATGTATCCTTTTGTAGATATGCTTTATTTCTTACTCGTATGCACAGTAAAACCATTATGGCTCTTCTTTAGAAGTCTGCTTTTCAAACAGTTTGGATTTCTCTTTAGTGATTTTCTTTCTTTCTTTTTTTTTTTTCCCCCTAATTGCCTTAAGGTGCCACAAAATCTAGCTTGCTGTCAGCACCCAGTATAGTCAGTATGTTTGTACCTGCACCAGAAGAATTTGCTGATGACCAGCCCATTATGATGACTGACAAGTAAGTTCTTTTTCTGTTCCTTTCGAAGAAGTAGTTGAACTTCAAACAGGTTAAAGTATAGATATGCCTTATGGAAGTGAAGTCCATTCTACCATTTATCTCTATGCTAAGTTTTCAAATTACTTTTTTTTTTACACCAAGGTAAACATTTTCTAAACACTGCCCACAAGATGTGCTTGTAATTCAATAGGACCGATGTGAATTTGCACAAGCAAAATTATGACTCAGGCTATTAGTTGTGCACAGAAGGCATGGGGAGCACTTTCTATTTGTATTTTAAATGAAGGGTTCCTTGCGATCCATCAGAAACTGCTTTCACCTTAGGGGTAAAAAAAACAAACCCAAAACCTTTTAAAACATTCTTTTGGATTTCTGTTGAAATAGGTAACTGTTGATATGCAATTAACACAGCATTTTTAATGCTGATACTTGCTTATACCAAACTTTTGCAAACCTTAATTGATTGGTTAAAAAGCCTCTAAAGGAAGTGTAAGTAAGTGTACTCATTTAGTAAAGGAGTAGAGCAGTCAGCAGGGAGCCATGCATTGATTTGATAAAAAATTGTGAAGAGAAACCAGAAGTTCTTGTTTGTGCTTCTGCACTCAGTCTAGTAGACAGACACGCCAGGCTGATCACCAAAGCTCTAACACCACCTAACACACAGACCAGCTGAGCTTGACTTTTGTGACTTTGTTGTCATATTTTCTTTCTGTTCAGTGACAAAGGCAAGAAAATTGACTGCCAATTCCATTGAGTTAAAATACCACAATCTGTTGGAGTCATTAGCAACCAACTGTTCAAATTAAGAAAGCCTTCCTACTGGACAAAGCTTCCCACATTGGTTTGCCTTTTTCATAAGTTCTGAAAGCCTGTCTCATCTCTCTTAAATCTGACATCCCCTTTATAATTAGACGTTATGGAGTCCTTTCAGAGCTTAGTCAGTTGTCTCTGAACATTTCAGGAAGGACAAGTGACTCAACAGCAAATCTGCCCTGGGAAAGGAGACTGCTCTGAAATCTTAGGTTCTGTGCCCCTGAGAGGTCCTTTAAATTCTTTCTTAATAGCTGTAACTGCTGTGGGAACCAATCAGATCATTGTTTCCTAATTGTATAATTTGTTATTCAAAATTCATGACTGACATGAAGGACAATGTGAAATTGTTCCATCTCTAAGATCATCTATGATTGTCATTGTGTCTGTGGTGCTAAATAGAAGAGTGCCAGGGACTTGAGCCCTCGCCTGAGCCCAAGTCACATGAATTGGCTGGTGTTCACATTGCTGAGGGCTAATCCCCACTGCTGCAGATTTCTCTTGGATGGTGCAAACTGAAGCAGTGCAATACTGTGAGGGAGCTGGCTAACAGTTAGACGCAGAAGAAGGTGTGCCATGTGGCCCTGCTTCATTTGACAGTGAAGAAACAGCCAGTGCAGCTAGTGAGAAGCTTTATTAATGTTTGAAAGCCATGGACTGTCATTAATTATAGAAAGATCACAGTTACGTTATTTTTCTGAACACGTTTTGAATACAATGTACTAAATAATAGTACTTTAAAAAGACATAATCATACATATATGTATGTACAGTAATACTTTGTTTAAAATTTGTTAATGTCAGTTTTCAAAACTATATTTGCAGGTGTCATGACTGTGGGGCTATTCTTGAAGAATATGATGAAGAAACACTAGGCCTGGCCATAGTTGTGCTCTCAACCTTCATTCACCTTAGTCCAGACTTGGCTGCTCCTCTGCTGCTGGACATCATGCAGTCTGTAGGAAGGTAAATGTGGGACTTTCCTCTCTCCCATATGATTGAAAGAATTTTATGCCTTGAATTGGATTTACATCACTGTATGAAGTTACATATTTTAGAACCCTTAAGTGAACAACATATGGTTATGTCTCTTGCTTTGTTACTCTTCATTTTGTTAATTACTTATGTAACTTATTCCACTGTCACTTCAATTTTGGCCAGCTCCTTTGATGTCCTCCCTTTTTACCCTCCAGAGGGAGGTTCCATCTTGGGATTCTCCCCAGCTTGTCCCACTGTAAGCAGTGATGTAAAGAATTAATTCAGTCTTCTGCAGTACCCTTATATTACTTGAGTGACCTGTGTATTACCTGAACAGCAACTGGTGCAGCAATTGGTGTGCTTTCTGATCCTGTTTTATTTGAAGAAAAATTTACTCTTAGTTTTTATTCCTCCTTCTAGTTGCTCCTTGAACCATTTTTTGGCTTGCCGCCTTGTGGGTTTTACATTGGATCTCTTGGAATTTATGCTCTTTTCAGCTTTCACTTGAGACATAACTTAAGCTTTTTGGAAGAAGCCTTCCTTTTTTCTAATAACCTCCCTCACCTTTCCTTTCTTCTGTTCTCTTAAAGTCTTTTCTTACAAGTGGGGTACCTTGGCCCTATGCTTCCAGTGTAATGTTCTTAAACAGCCTCTGTGCTTCTTGTAAAGACTGAATTCTCTCAGCTACCCCTTTTTGCTGCTTTGACAGAATTTTTTACTTTTATGTAGTTCCTGCTTTAGAAGTTATGCAGAAATGTGGCCAGCTTTTCTGAGTTCTGTTGTTCCTGGAGGACTGTTGACTCCTGGGTATGATCATTCATTAGCATACTCGAAGCTTTTCAGACTTTCAACCATATTTTGTATGCTAATTAAGACTAAGTAAAGCATTGCATCTCCTTATGAGGGCTTCCTAATCAGCTGCTGCACAAGATTGTCTCTGATAACATTTGGTGTCTATTCTTTTTCTCTTGTGACCTTTCCTCAGTGTGCATGGGATAATAGAAGTGCGCCATTACTACTGTATTAACTTGTCACTGCTGCCTTGGCCACTTCCACAACTTCCTGCCTAAGAGGCAGATGATCTCCAGAGGTCCCTTCCAACCCTTATGTATGATGATGTGTGTGATTCTGTGTGTATGAGGTGGGATGGATGCTTTGGGTATTTCAGAATAAACTTCTGAACAGCACTAGTAGTGCAGAAATGACATGCTGCTCTCCTTTTTCATGTTCTTTTCAATGACTGAAGGTAAAATTGCTTGACTGCAGCTTTTGCAGGGGTGCAACTCTTCACAGCTCTGCCTCTTCACTACCTCCTACTACCATTTAAACACAGCAGGTATCCAGGTCCTCCATTTCCATTAGTTGCAAGGCTGCAGTTCCCTGCTGTCACTGCTAATGAACTCTAATGGAAGCAAAGTTTCTAATCTAGACAGATGCTGTCCATTCTGTACAACAGTGCTACAGCCACAGAGAGGAAATAATTTTGAAGATAAATTATCAAGGGAGGGTCGAGTGGGCTACCTTTTCCTGTGCTTTGAGGACGAAGTGCTGCATCTTTGAAGTGAGACAGCTGATTGTTTTAGAGCAGCAGATCATATGCAACATGGGGTATTCCTGGTAAATGTCCTGTGGTTTTCCTACTTCTAAGTCCAACAAGAAGCTCCTTGCAAAGGAATTTTTTTTGAATATATGCAAAATAAGTAGCATATGCAAACAGAGAAGCATTCAGGAACTTCATGTATGTAACCTAAGTCATTGTCTTTCATTCAGCAGTGCCATATCATTGCATCTAAATACCAATGTGACAGCAGAGGTGAAAATGAATTAGACTTCTTGTATTTTTATTCTTAGAAAAAGAACTACTACTTTCATACTTAGAAGAGGAAACAAGAAGTTAGGAAATGAAGAGTCTTTCAGAATACCTAAACAAGACATAGAAAGATTTTTAAAAGTTATTTGGGTACCCACAGGTACAGATAGGCATCTATTTTCAGAACAGAAAAAGTTCTTGATTCAAGTTCCTGACAACTTGACATTTTAGAAGACTCTGGCATGCACTTAACTTTATGTTCTAGTTCCTGAATATAATTTTTTGACTCATTCGTTCCTATTTCATTGATTTACAATGAGATTTAGGTTTCAGAGCTTCAAAGCCATTTAGGCATTTAGATTTTTTAGTTAGTAAGGATCTTTGAAAACTTAACTTCTGTTCTTAACATATACAAATTTGAATACATCCATTTATTGTCTACCATCCATTTACTGTTCTGCTTTGTGGTCTGCAAGGTGGAGGTACTGATGGGGGTTCATGGCCTTTGTGCAACAAAATATTTAGAGTAGTAATGATAAATACAAGCTATATATATGTAAATACAAGTAATGATAAATACAAGCTATACATTTCAACAAATTTCAGATGTTCCCAAGTATTTAATGTAGTTCTTATCTCATGAAGTTTTTCCGGTTAGAAATCAAATGTTTTGTTTATTATAAAATCCCCACTTGCATTATTGCATTCACAAGGATTAAAAACCTTGCTTAGGACTTTGATTTCTTTTAGAAGAAATATTTATGCTGTTCTATTTCTATGCTTTAGTAGATTTTTTGAAAATAAGTGATTAATCTCATTGCATTCTGCAGAAATCCTCATGTACTTTAATGTATATATATTGCTATAGTTATTCCAGAGTCAAGGTTTGTATTCTTTGAAGGTAGCTTCAGACCTATTTTCACCTGGAATTAGCTTTGCATACCAGAATGAATATGTTGTGTTTTAATTTGGACTCCTCTTAAAAACAGTAGAGTCAGGGACTCTAATGGGTTTTTCTAATTTTTGCTGGGACAGCTGAGGATAATACAATTTTCAGTCTGCTGCACAATCCACCCTGAAATTATTGCACTGTGACCCCAGCTTGTCATGCATCATAATGAAAATCACCATGCATTTTGATTTTCACTGATGCATTCAGCTGAGCTGCCTTAGGGCCCTTATTGGATTTTGCAGTAGTGACTAGAGAGGAAACTGTCTTCAGAACAGAGACTGACAGAGGACTGAGCAACAGCTAAATCCAGCCTAAAAGGATCATGAATCAAAGATAAACATTGAAGACAGATCAGCAGCAGATTTGAATTAGTGTAGCTCTCTGAACTTTCCATTTAGACATATCAACTGATACCAGCTGAAATATAGATGCGCAGCAGGTGAAAGTAAAAATTACATGGTCTTTTGTGTGTAACAGATGCTACCAGTGTATGTCTTTGTAGTGACTTTTAGTATTAAAGGTGTGTTACTTTGATATAAACTCTGATTCTATTCGTTTACATGTCCTGGATATTGAAATACATGTTTTTTCTTTAAGATGATTGTGTTCAATATCTTCATCACTGAATGCCCATATTTGGCTTTAAAGTCTATATTTAGGTACTAAAATAAATGACCTGATTTTTTGAGAAACCAGTATTTCTCATCTGACTTTGTAAGAGCTCATAGGTACTTTGTGTTTCTGAAATTAGGCCAGCTATTTAGGTGCCGATATCTGGAACTAGAAACCTTACTTCAGACTGCCAAGTAGAGAATTTTGGTTTAATCTCTAAGTAATTAAGTGTTGCTGTGTTAATCAGAAACAATTCAGTCAGTAGGCAGCTTCTGGCAAATGTGTTTTTTCCTCCAAATCCCTCCAGGTTAGTAATTATCCATGATGTGTATGTAAGGCAATAGCTTTACTTCATTATCTTTGTGCTAGCTAGGCAAGTAGATTTGTCTTTAAAGCTGTTAAATATTTGTGAGACTGCAAGACTTCAGTGTAGAGTGTATATGTTGTGCAAATATGATTTGACTGAATTTAGAAGACCTCTTCAGAAGACCTTTCTGATGACATTTTGAATGCTCTCTAAAGTTATTGTTTATTATTAAAAAAAAAAAAAAGAAAGAAGATACTTTATTGGCTTGCATAGAAGTTAAATACCAAAAAAACCCCACACGTGACCTTCACTTTTTTATGTTTTTTATTCCAGGTTGGCATCGAGTACCAGTTTTTCTAATCAAGCAGAAAGGTATGGTAGCAAAAAATACCTTGGCCAAAATGAAACAATTAATCTAAAGTATCCTCCTCTCTGGCACTGAAATCACCTAAATTTAACTTCTTAAAACTTTATAAAGGTTTGTAAGAGGAAAAACCTGTCTTTTCCACTTGTTTCAAGTATCTTTTGTGTTCTGATGATGAACAGAAACCTATATTCATATGTGTTGAACTTAAAAAAATTCAGATTCAGGCAAAATTTAAAGATGCCTTCTGGCTTCCACAATTTTAGTGCAGGTTTTTCTAGCTTGTTCTTTGTTCAGTATTTGTCTTGATAAATTATCTCCATGCATTCAAGCAAGTGAATCGTACTTGGCCATGGAGAACTCCTGGTAGTGATGTTTCATTATGTAAATCAGATGCTGAATAGGATAAATTCATTTTGAGAAGCTGTAAAGCTTGTTAAGATGTGCAGTTTATGAGTAAATAGATAATACTTTAGCTTTTTAAATGAAACCATTCATTTTACGAGTGATTAGGAAGTACATCATCTCTTGAAGGAAACTGCAAGAGGCAAAAAATGTAATGCATGTGTTCACTTGTTTTTCATGTGTTTTATGGTAAAGCCAAGAACCTCATCCTACATTACTGAAATACACAGGTTGAGAGCAGGTTTATATTTCAAACTCAGATGACTCACAAATAAAACTGCCTGGAAGATCAGAGAAAATGCAACTATTTATTGAGACGTAAATACTTTAGGCATGCGTACATAGCTTTTGCAGCTCTACATAGTTGAGCTGAAGTCATAAAATCAACATGCTGAACTGTGTTTTGGGATCAGGACAGTTCTACTTTTGACTGTCTCACTTATAGCTGAACGCTTCCATAATTGAATAGGATCATCTTTATTTTTTCCTTGTAGTGACCTTTGAGAAGTGTTTCATCTGTAGTCAATTTCTTTCCTTTTCCATTTCCTTCCCTTCATTTCAGTATGATGATCCCTGGAAATGCTGCAGGTGTGGCCAAGCAGTTCCTCCGTTGTGTGTTCCATCAGCTGGCTCCCAACGGTATCTTCCCCCAGCTCTTCCAGAGCAGTATTAAAGGTAATGTGCAGTACCTGAGTGCACTTCTGACCATTTCAGTTCCGTCTGTATGGACAGCCAGTGCAAAAATGTAATCTGAATTTCAGATGGAAGTTTTTTACGGACCTTGGCCACATCTCTTATGGACTTCAGTGAGCTGAGTTCCATTGCTGCTCTGAGCCAGCTGTTAGAGGTATGTTGGCAATTGGCTCTGTTAATGGTGATAGTTTTATTAGAATTATCAGGTATATTGGATCACTTATCCTCATTCATTAAGAGTTCAAGCTTGCATCACCAAAAGCAATGTGAATTTTTGTCCCTGGAAGCAGGATTAGGCTGTCCTTAACATTTTCCTTCTGGGTTCTGCTGGCACTGATGTGGGGTCTTTTTTCGTTTGGTTGGTTTTGTTTGTTTGGGTTTTTTTATTTGTTTGGTTTAGTTTTTTTGTTTTGTTTTCATTTTCTCAGAAAATGAAATACGAAACTACGCACTGGTAGTGTGGGCCATCCCTTCCCTCATCAGTTTGTGTTTTTCAGGAACATGTCTGCTCATACATCTCAGTTCTCCCTCTCCCCTGTATCTGGTGGCAGCTTCTCCAAGTAGCCCAAAGATTTGTTTCCTGCCTTTCACTGATTATATCCTGTGCACTTGGCTTGTTTCTACTGTAACTTTTATCCTCCCGCTAGCACTAGTCACTTGCATGTATCCTGTTCTCCCAAAAGCATGGCAGTTGCTCTATACAGAGATTTTGACATCACTTTAAAACTGCTTATGTCTTTCCAGGCCTGACCTTAGTGCATAAGCCAAAAAAGCATACATGGTCTACTGAACATTAATGAACATACCTCTTTTAAAATTGTCCAAAGGAAAATGGACAGTCAGCTGGTGAATATTTTAGGAGTTCTGCTCTTTTTTTACTGCCATGCCAGTCTAAGCAAGTCATGAGTAAGAACCCCGTTTATAACATTTTGGCTCAAAATTGCTTGATCAATACTTTAGGAACTAAACTAGGCTTAACTGTCACATACACAGTTCAAAATCCCTGCACAACATGTTATCATTAGCACTATAGAAGAGATACGTAGTATTTGGTCTGGACAAATTCACCTTGGCATTTCCAAATACTGTTTAAGGGACCATTTCTGCATGTGTACACTTGTTTAAAGATTGTTTTCTTTCCAGGGTTTAAACAACAAAAAGAATTTACCAGCAGGGGGTGCAATGCTACGCTGTTTAGAAAATATTGCTACCTTCATGGAAGCCTTGCCGATGGATTCACCCAGCAACCTCTGGACCACAATTAGTAATCAGTTTCAGACCTTCCTTACTAAACTTCCCTCTGTTTTGCCACTTAAGGTATGATGTATGGACATCTGAAATGAGCTATACTACCGTTGGTCAGGATGTACCAAAAGAATGCGAAAGCTGTGGGTGAGAAATCAGAGCAGGATGTTGTGAATATTTTCTAATGATTCAACTATGTCTCCAGAGGGCTGGATGTATTGTATATTTGATCTATGACTTTAATTATATTTTCTGTGGGTAACAATAGCAACTCTGACAAGAGTACTTTTCACCTCTCAGTTGGCTTTTTTCTCTTTAATTTCCATACCCTGTGCTTGTCAGATTAGAATACTGCATTTGAGAGAATTGCCATTCTGGCAATAAAAATCCATCTGGTTTTAACTGTTAAACCAAAAGTCTCGAGAAGACCAGCACCACCTAATCAAGTTGCTAAAAGTACATGATAGTCAAGACAGGCAGAGAGAACTGAGACTCCTGGGAATTGAGCCTAGCCTGTTTGGCTGACTGGGCTGTAGTTCTGGCTGTAATCAGAATGTAGTTGCAAAAACTAAATCTAGAACCTTTGTGCTCTGATTTCTGAGTGCTCAGAGGACATACAGAGGGATCTTATCTTCTAGTGTGTGTATTTCCAGGTGTCTTTTCAGTAAACACAGTAAAAATTTTTCTGAGTCTTTCCAGTAAACATGGGATTCTGATGCCCTTATTCTGACTTTAGTCTATGGTGCAAATGAACTGAGGGGTAATTTCTTCTGTGCAAAGCAATGTTGCTCAGTATGAGCTGAGGGATCCAAAATCTGTCTCTTTTGCAAATCCATTTCTATTACAGTGAAAATAGATTTCTTGGAATTTTTTGTCATAAAAGGGGTGAAGTTAACTTTTCTAAAGTAACCCCTTAGTGCAATTTTCTCACCTCAAGGCCCATTCCATGGTAGTTTTCCAATGAAGGAGTATGATTGTGTGTTCAGGAATAGACCAGTTTAGGCAAAGGAAGTCACGGTAATCATCAGGGATCATTTTTTCAGACTTCACTGATAACTTATTTATAGCTGCTACCACTAAAAGTGAGATGTGCTTAAAAATGTACTAACTGGGTTTTTTTTCTATTTTTTCTTTTATTTTTTTTCTCTTTTTTTCTGTTTTCTTTTCTTTTTTTTTTTCTTTCTTTCCTACCTTTAAATATGTTTACAGTGTTCTTTAGATTCTAGTTTAAGAATCATGATTTGCTTGTTAAAGATACCTACCACTAGTGCCACCAGGGTAAGTCCCAAGAAGACAAAACTGTTGCCTCAGATGTATCCAGGCTGTGCTATTCTATGGATGTGTTCTTGTGTTCTTATCCCCTAGCTAGGAAAATGTTATATATAAGCGTAAAATTGTGCAGTCTGATACTCCTTGGAGAGCGATTAGAGCTTTAGAAATCTAGGTTACGGTAAAGTGAGGGTCGCATAACATTCCTGTGGGTGTGAATGTGTATCTTCCTAAAGATTTGATGTTCCTTAGAAGTTCTGCAGTACAATTCCACTGAGGTCAGTGAGGCTTTCATGCATAAACACTACAGAACGTCTTATATCTCATAAGACTCTGTCAGAGGTGAACTATTTTCTGCTTTTTTTACTTCTAATTTCTCACACAAGCATGTAGGCAAATGCTAGATAGAATGGTCATTTGACCAAAACAGTTTAAATCCCAGCAATATAGCCTCTGAGCTAAATATAATGCTGTTCCATTCAGGCGTTTCAGAGTTGGAATGCTTTTTCTTTCCTGAGCAGCCAGTTATTGATTTTTCTAAATCATGTCATTGCAGAGTCTTCTGGAGCCTTTTTCAAAATTACTAAGCTTTGTAATTCAGAATGCTGTCTTCACTCTGGCCTACCTGGTGGAACTGTGTGGGCTGTGCTACCGGGCCTTCACTAAGGTAACAGTGAGACTCTTACCTTCCTTTAGGGACAACTGAAAATAGGATAGACAAACACCTACTTCCCTCAAGCAGCATATTTGTAAGTGAAGATTAAATCAAGTTTCAGACATATCAACAGTTTTGTGAAGATTAAATCAATATCAAGTTTCAGACATATCAACAGTTTTATTATAGTTTAGCTAATCAAGTAGTGATCATGATTCAGTGCCTTTTAACAGTATCGAGTTTCACATTCACAGTATAGACACAGATAAAGGGAACCTGCTTAAAACATTGCTCAGAAAAATATCTTGGTGTGATTTCATGACTTGGAGATTTTTTTCTCTTATAGAGATGATAACTGGTATTTATGCACGACTTAACATGTCTGTACAGTTATATCATTCCTAGTCCACAAGTTTAGCCACATACCTTGTGCAGTAAAACTTAAATATTCCTGGTAGTGCCATTTGAGAGCACAGCTGTGAGGGGAGGCAAAACATAGCTAGGTAAAATGGGAGACTCAAAGTTAGAAACTTCCCAGCTTAGATCCTATTACATTCTGTATTAAGTATCTTACTTTGGCGTGCATGGCTCTAAGATGTGTAGAAAATAGAACAGTATGTGTGCACCTTTAAAAAGTTTTTAGGATTCCTGGATGAAAGCTATTTGTATATTATACAAATAATAGCTATTATTCAAGTTCAATTTTGCAGCTATCAGTGAGAAGCTGAACAACAACAAAATCCACAAAAACTAATCAAATCTTTTACTAAGGCTCTATATGCTCCATTATGCAGATTGTTGAGGTACTAAGCAATAATGTTGCTTCAGCTACTAACTGCACAGTTTTCCATGTTCGATATGTTTGTCAAAACAGCAATTAATCCTTAGGAATCATTCTCTCAAAAATAGCTACAAGAATTTCTATATCGATAATGTGCAACTGAACATGTGCTGCTTCGGTCTTAATAAGACTTAAAATATCACTGGACAAACCATGAAGAAGAAATTCTAAAAGCAGTGACACTCTCACAAGAAAATAAGAAAAACTTCTACTAGTTGTAATGGTTTGAAGCATAAAATAGAAACTAACAGTATGTTTAATTACAGTAAGCAAACAGTAGCTTTTTTGTCTCATTTGAAAGAGAAGAGTTTATGAAAGAAAAAAGTCATGAATACAGAAGAGACTGTCAGGCTTTTGGAAGTAATTTGACTTAGATCTATGGTTAAGGGTTTGGGCAAGGTAAACTGAGAAAAATGTTAACTTGAAGGCCAGCAGTGTTTGATTTGGTTTTTTTTCATTGAAACAAAAAAAGTCCCATTTAAAACTGAAGCAAAGACATTCCTCTTGCATTTGTGGTCTGATAAGACTGTTTCCCGTATGCCTGCTAAAGCAAATTGTGAAATGCAGAAAGTGTTTCACTCCTCTCATACTCTGCAGTTTTGGTTATTTCATGAGAATTCTATTAAAATTATGGTATTAAAAACCTCCATGTGTTTCTTGCACACCTCCTAGTTTAATGTTCTATTGATATATTGAGTGCTTAATTGTATGCAGGAAGCTTGGGTTATAGCGCTTGGTAAAATTTCTTTCTTGATTTAGTTTAATGCAACCTGGTGACCCAGAAGTGGAATCACAAGTGAATGGTCTCCTGCAATTTATAGCCACAAAATCCTTAATTTAGTGGAATTCCATACTACGTTATCTTATTTCTGAAAGCTAACCGTGGTTTCACATTAGAACTATTAAATGAATGACTACTGCTAGAAAAAACCCAAATCAGTTGTGATGTCTGTTTCTCCACAGTGGAAATCACTGTAGCCAAGTAAGAGCGTTGTTTGTGATAGAGTACTACAAAAAAATGAATTCCAGAAGGAACATTATTTATGAACATTGAAACTATTCAGATTTAATTACTTGTTTTGTAACTTTGAATGTTCTAGCTGGAACAAAAGAACAACTTTTATCTAAGCTGTGGAGGTTTCTTATGTTTTTGAAGACAAGTTACTTTGACGTGCACACTGTAGAGGTCAGTGCTGTACAACCATTCCAAATCTTTTATTATATCCAACATTCTCCTAATAGCCTGTGGCAGGAATATCTGTTTCTCTTGTCTTGGAGCCAGAAGACTCAAGTCAATCTGATATTTCCTTGTCTGAGTTTCTGTTCCAGGTCAGCAATTTGATTTTTCAATGCCTTTGGAAGTTGAGGCATCTCTTCTGTGGATTGTAATCTTATCTTTAGTTTTCCTTTCAAGCATCTTAAGTTCCTAAATGGACAGGTTTTGGCTTTCTGATCTCTTGCAGCTGTAGAAGCTTGAACCTAAACTTAGCCGTTTGTTAGCATTCTGCTATCCTTAGTAAGTAAATGCAGAATGTCACTGAATTGGACATGACATGATTTTGCTATTGTATTTTTTGAAATGGGTGATCTTTGATATTTGTTATTACTGTAGTAGTAACAGAGATAAATAAAGAATTTTGCTTTACACTGGCTTCCTTGGAGCATAGCATACCACTCCATTAAAGAGCTAGATTGGCCCTGAGATACTGCTAGAAAAAAAACTTGAGTAGTTTCATATTCTACACATAGTCCTCTGGCAAGTCACAGTTAGAAGGTTGCAAGACATTTTTTCTTAGGAATGCATAGACATTTGAGAGGATTAATTTGGCTGAACAGAGGCTAAAGTGGTTGTATTCCTGACTCTTTGGTACCAGGATTACACATGTGGCTTCCCTGGGTGTTATTCTCATGGACAGCTCTGTGGCAGAGTATGAAGTTCTTAAAGTATGTTTATACATATTTGTGTTTAAACTATGTTTATACATACTTATCTCCAGCAGAATGATAGGAATAAGTAGACTTCAGTAGGAAGGATACTCTGGGCTATTGACTTCAGTGTCATCACTTTTGATTTACAGTGCAGGAAGCAAGAGGTCAGATGTCAAAATTAAACATTTTGCTTGAATTTGCTTCATCTGCCTACACTGTGTGTGCTTAACAAACATTAAGAGTTTAGACTATGAGAGAGGAGACTTCTTTGAGAAAGAGTTAGTTCAGGGTCGTATTATTCTTAGAGTCAAGGAAAGCTGAGATTCCTGAAGCCTGTTCTTCTTTCCTAGTGTTCTCACAAAGCAATTTATTATGGCCCAACTATATCCTGTGTAGCACAGGTGTTAGTCTGTAAAATAGCTGCATGCTCTTGAAAGTATTTTGCCTCTCTTCTTTTCCAGTATGTGTAGGCGACTGCTCTGGGTTACTGATAGGAACTTTTGTGCATTGTTTTGAGGGATGTAATAGTCAGATGTTTGAGCATGGCACTGCATTATGTACGTGTCTGAGGATGGTGAAGGTGTATGATGGTGGTAAGGATCACTCTTGCTGGTGAATTCTAGCAAGTAACCAGTTCTGTTTGCACCTTGAGTATTGTGCACCATTCTGGTTCCCCATTCCCAATCAGAATATAGTAGAATTGGAGAAAGCTCAGGCAACGGTAACAAGAATGATCAAACAGTGGGATAAGTTTCATATACAGAGCAACTAATACAGGGCTCTTCAATCTGAAAAAAGCAAAAACTGATAAGAGTGTGAGAGAGGTCTGTAAGGTCACAAGTGACTCAGAGAAGGATGGATAATTTCATACCTTTCCAGTACAAGAACAAGGATGCATCAAGTTTATAGGAACCAGTGTCAAAACAAATGAAGGGAAATGGTTCTTCAACAGTGTGTGACTCCTTGCCCAAATACTGTGGGTGCTAAAAGTTGACATGGGTCCAAGAGGTCAGTGGACACATTAAGTGTCCATATAGGTTTTAATCTCCACTGACTGATTTTCCCTTATGTTTCAAAATATTTCTGTTGAAGCAGCTGTAGCCAAGAGGATTTTTTTTGTGTAAGTGGAAAAGTACTACTAGTCTAATAAATGAAAATAGATGGCCAAGCTGCCTAGTGCAGGCACCCTTATTTTAAGGGGAATGACAACAGAAAAAAAGTGTGGTAAAATATAAACCATTTCTGGCAGGTTTCATGATAGAGTAATGCTGAATACTATTGCCAGTTTTGTTCTCCTGTGTCAATCCTTACTGCTTTCCTCTTTTGCTTTTTACTTAGTGAAAGCTATGCTGCATGCCTAGGCTTTATAACTGCTTTATAAAAATCTATCTATTTTTCACATATGAAATATTAAAATCTTGGATATAGTGCCTGGTACATCAAAGGAAGATCACCCTGATTGATGTCTGTTCAGTCAAGTCTGTAGAATTACATAAATGATGAACGATGTGTGCTTTTTTGTAAGATAGGAGAAACCAGTACACTTTTGTAACTTTTTTGTTCTCAAACTTAGGTAAAAACTATCTTTATAGTTTACTGGTGGGTGTCAGTGAATTTCAGGACATTCATAATTCTGTGTTTTTCTCTTGTAGGAAAGGGATAAATTCTACTTGACACGCAGTGTCATATTGGAGTTATTGCAGGCACTCAAGTTAAAGTCACCATTACCAGACATGAATCTGCTGCTGTTGGTGCAGGTACAGAAGATTCGCATGTAATTCTCATACTGATCCTGTCTTGGCCCAAATTCAGGGAGGAGGGGCAGTGGGGTGGGTGTTGAGGAGCAAGTCCAACATGGTTGCAGGAAATACCAGCAATGTCAGGGAAGCAAGGATGTTTTTAGTCAAAATCCAGTTACATTTTTAACCATAGTTGCATACATTTAGACATGGAAACACTAAAATTTAAGAAATTGTACTGGTTTAAGCCCAGCCAGCAACTAAGTACTGCACAGTTGCTCGCTCACTCCCCTCCACTCCCCAGTGGAATGGGGAGGAAAACTGAGAAAAAATGTAAAAACCTGTGAGTTAAGAACAATTTAATAATTGAAATAAAAGTAAAATATAAGAATAGAGCAACAATAATGATAATAATAGTAGGAAATAAAGACAGAAAAGGAGGAAGGAATAAACTCTGCCACCTCCCCCCAGTCCTTCTGGGTAAGGACTTGAATGCAGCCCGG
>JANHGB010009918.1:60115-70115 GCA_026283785.1 Coracopsis vasa | reverse complement strand
GATGTAACATGGAGAGAAAAGAGAGCTGGTGGAGAAGAGATGAGGCAAATACTTTTCCCTCTAATGATTATATAGTACAATTAAGCATGGTTCCTAAATATAGATTAAGATCCACAAGCAGCATGCGAATTGATAAAAGGAAAAAAAAAGGAGAAAAACCAAAAACACCCCCAAAAAACCCCAACAAAACAAAAAACAACAACAAACAAACAAACAAACTTTAAAAAATCCTAAAGGGTGTTTTTAATCCCTCCCAGGGAAAAGTTGTACTCTAACATATGGTAATTCTGTGGCATCTGGTAAAGAGAATGAAATCTCAGCTAACTTCAGCTCAGGCTCTGTACCAGCAAATAGTACAGGACAGGACACCCTTTCCTCTCCCAGTTCTGCAATGACAGCAGCATGTTGTTTTTGTCTCTGTGACTGTTAAAAGGTTTTTCACTTTGGACTTGGGCATAACATGTCTTGGGCTAAGAGCAGAATTTACCTCTTTGCCTTTGGTATGGTAAATCCACAAACATGAAACTATGCCCTGTTTTTCCTCCCTTCCTCTTCTGCTCTAGAATCAGCAGAAAACTTGTCACTGACTTGCCAGAAAGCAAGAGGTCTATGTACAGATACAAGGATTTGCACCAAAGTATCTGCTTGATATCAGTTCGTAAATTGATAGAACTTCACAAAGATTCATCTAAAACAATGCTGGTTTGGAAATGTCTATGATATGAGATCCTGAATAACTGTCCATTTTGGCAAGAAAAATAATTGTTTTGCAATTTTTCATTGTAAGTTTTATCTGGAGAATCAAATTTATCACTAGCATAATAAGTGTGTGTGAGTTCACCATCTTTAATGCAGTGGCATCTGTTTAGGTTAGCAGCTAATTTAGGAGCCTGAAGTTAGAAATCAAAACCTGGGTACGCAGCTGACTGAAGCAATCCTGCTCTCAAATGCTCAATGTGTGTAGCTCTCATTTATAGTAAGAAAGGGAACAGCACCTAGGTGTTAATAGATATTTTTTCTATTTAGGAATCAAAATATCTTCAAAGTTTGGTTTGGTCCCTTACTGAAAGAGCTACAAAGCTCCTTTCAGAATAGATAAAACTATTTCTTCAAGACTTTTTCGATGCAGAACTCTAACCCGTATGTTTTCATCTTCAGACTCCAATACCAGATTCACAGATAAAGCTGCCATAATGCTTTGGAAAAATTAGCAATCTTAAGCTAATGTTTTAAATAAGGAACCACTTAACTGACCATTCTCACACAAAAATTTAAGATTTAAGTAAGTTAGCTTTTGTCCAAGTTACCATCTGGAGCCCAAAGAAAATTTACATGTGGCTGATTTGCCTCCTTGCTACTCTCTCTACAATATAACTTGTGCTATGTCTTAAGAATATATCATATATGCCCTGTGAATAACTGAGATATTCTTCCATTTATACCTGGTGTCATCTGCAACCAGAAGTGGATTTGGGACCTCTTAGGATTTTGGGTGTAAATAGGAGAAGTCACTGCAAGTTCAAGGTTTTATTATCTTTCAAAATACAGCAAATTAATTATTTGCAAATCCTCATTTATTATTTCATCTCCCATTTTACAATGCAAATTCAAAAGAAAACCTCCCTGTCAAGAAAATGAATGCTTAGCATTTATAAAGTGTTTCATCAATTCAAACAAACGTGTAAGCATGTTAGTCCTACAAACCCTGTTCTCTTAGGATACTAAAGACCACAAGATTGGGCCACCAATGTAATTCAGTGGCATGACCTAATCCAAAGACTAGATATTTTGTTTTCTTCTTTGTTTTCCAAACTACATGTGTACCGATTTCTCTGGACAGCATGTGCTTCACACTCAGCACGATGGGACCTCACTTTCGGTATGGAAGTTAAATCGCAAATTTTAACATTTGTGGAGCCCCTTTGGACTTACACCAGCACACCTAAACTCAGAGTTGTCCTTCCATCTACAGATAGCTCCTCTTCTGGTGCTGCAAGGAGTTCACTAACACATATCATGTCCAGCTGCATGTTTCCTGACTATTTGTAGTTGTAACCTTGACAAGCAGACAGAAAGGTCCCTGAAAGAACACTTCTGTTTTGTGTGCTCCCCACAGTGGCAGATAAACATTTCACGAAGCCTCAGAGCAGAAAATGTGAGCACTCATGAAGTCTGAATTGGAGGGAGAAGGAACCTTCTACAAGGAACCTGGTATTCTGCAGGTGCATTTGGAAATATAAAGAGTGGGGAACACGCATTCCTCAGCATCAGCAGCTCTGGGTTAACTGCAGTAAAACAAACAATCAGAGAAGCAAACCCCAGCCTTGTTTCCACAGCCACCGCAGGGAAAGGGCTGATTTTGCAACCCCCCTGCTTGTGCAAACAGCCCATTGGAAGCAAAAGGGACCACTGGCACAGGTCATTGGAGCAGCTGCCCCTAAGCAAGTGCTCCTATGTGAGCACATCCCTTCTTTGTGGTCTTTGACGTCTTACTGCTCCTCGTCACATAGGCTGCAGCTTTAGCAAACTAAAATTCCAAACCAAAATTCCAAACCAACAACCAAAACCATAAAACCCCAACCCACTTTGCCACCTAAACTGAAGCAAAGCTCCTAAAATGAGTCCTAGATTCAATTACCCATGACATATAAGGAGAAGTTTAATAAATAAATTAGTAAAGCTAAACCAGGCTGAAGCCTGGAAGACACAGTACAGTTGAGCACCTATACCCCTTAACATACATGACAGGAAAATTCACACATTAACAACAGGCTAGGAGTGATAAGTACGGGTCAGCAGTCTTTTTGGTTTTAAGCTGGGAGTTGCATCTACCTGCAGAATGATAATACAGCTTCATTTCTAATTGCACCAGACAATCTTGACCTAGTAGACTTTGCATTCACTGAAGTCAATGGATTTGAGCCAACAACCAAGAGAGGAGCTGAATAAAGACACCCTTGCAAAAGTATTTAACATTTAGTTTCATTTTAAACAAAAGACCTTTTTTAACTTTTTTTTCTAATAGACTTCTAACTTCACATACAAATGTGCTATATATGACTGTACACACAACAGGAAGGCTGTTAAGCACAGGTGAAAGGTAGTATGTATTGCACAACCAGTGGAAATACTTGAAGAAAACTGCTAGAACTCTACAAACTATTTTTAATTAAAAGCATCCAATACCTCAGCAAGCGGCTGATAATTAGGTTCATTATTGTAATTTAATATGCTAGACTTCACAATCTCTGTGAATGACTCTACTTTAGAACCATTTTAATTCTATTTTTAATTTCCACCTCATCACACAGCTCAATGTAAATAATAACTACAAGGATGAGAGGTGGTCCTTTCTGAAAACTGCGAGTCATAATAAGCACTTCAGTGTCCTTCCATTTCTGTTTTAAGAAAAACCCTCCAGGTATTGTAAAGGACTGCATTAAAACAATAAAAAAAAGGTTTAAACTAAGTGGATCAATTTGTCTCCCTCTACACTAATTCCATATTCAGCATTTGCTACAAAGTCTCAGGAGATGTTTAGTTTATTCAGTTGTTTCTCTGTTCCTGCCTAGTGTAAATTCTGGTTAACTGCACGAATTGGCAATACAATTATGAGCATACAGTGAAATTTCAATGGAGAGCTCCTGTCTGCAAAATGAAGGAAGCACTGTAATTCAACACACAACATTAAGAAAAGAACTCTGCTAACAGTGCAAATGTGAAACATTTATATGTCTGGCATATGTAAAATTAATTTCCATGTTAGTGAACAATTGTGAGGGTGTAAGAAAAGTTGTCTGAAAAGATCCTACATAATTCTCAGTTCTTTCAGAATCCTTTTTCAAAGCACTGACAAATGATAAAAAGTGCATCTTTTATGCACGTGTATATTTTCCATATGCATTCTTCTTAGTATTCTACTGTGTTTGAGCTATATTCATGTAACAATTTATCGTTAAAGGACATATGAAAAAAATCTGTTCTTTTATTGACTCTGTGTGCAAATTACTGGACTTGCAAACATGAAAAGGCTCTTCCTTCAAGTTTTTGAATTGCAACCAGAGTTATTATAAACTGTTTCCACAAGATGAGAAAAATATGAAGGTAATTTTCCTAATTAAGGCCACATTTTATTAATGCATTAAACTCTGTCACCTTTATTCACTAAAAATCAAGCAGAAAAGTGTAATAAATTCACCGTGACAAAGAAAATGCACACATTTCCATCTTACAAATAAACTGCCTAAAACAAGGTGAGGTGTGTAAATTAAGGCACTCAATCTGAGAATACAGCACATTCTCAAGTGGCCAAATTGGGCTCCTGGATGTTCTTCCAGGGCTCTCACGTGTGAGAAGGCATGCAGCAGATGCAAAACTATATTTTTTGTACCCATATATATAGAGATGCTTTTAAAAGCGCAGGATGCACAGCATATCTAAATATGCAACAGAAAAAAAATAAAAGGATCCCTCTATGTCTAGAATTGTTATTGCAGAGTATCCCCAACAATGTCAGTAGTTAATTCATCCAAATTATAGGAGGTTTCAATAACCCTGTTTTATGATCACAGAATTGCTTCCTAATTTCCCTTCAAACTGTTCAAGCTCTTACAGTTTATTAAAGGACATTATCAGCTTGAATAAGCATATTAGAACTGTGTGATTTATTTTTTTCCTCTCAATAAACCCAAAAATAACTCCTAAAAAATTACTATAATTGAAATGAATTAGCAAATTTCTCCACACTACATGTTTCAGTTAACTCACTCTTCTTTTGCAAATATTTTGGACCCAATCCAATATGGACAATTCCAGCTTTATATTGCAATTGCTCCACTGTTCTCAGCGAGTTGACACAAACGGAAAAATGAAGCAGTGCAGCGGGGAATCAGATCTATCTTACGGAGCAAGTTTCTCTTTTACTGAGAAAGCTGGAGCAAAAGGGATCACAAGAAGAAATGTAAATCTTTCACATGAAATATGCTTCAAAAAAAGCTAAAGAAGTGGACAGTTCCCACTGCTTAAAAAAAATTGTGCCAATTTCAGTGTGACTGCTTTTCGAAAACTGCAGTCAGAATGGCCTTTTGGGGCATTTATACAAGAAGCATGAATGTATCATGCAGGTCCCAAACCTGTACTCTCTTATCCCCATGAATTTGCAGTGGTACAAATAAAGCTAAGAACACACATGTATCTTTTCAGGACTAGGACCTATCTTTGCAGCCACTCCACTGTGTTGGTAGTGACTGTCTTAGCACAAAAAACCCTGCAAAACCCCCTACAATCTCTTCTAGTTCACCAGTTTAAAGCCTGGAGGAAGGTGTGTCTTAGAGGAGAAGGGTAAAGGAGAAGTTGTTGGGCTTTTAGTAACAAAGCATCAGAAAATACTCTCAGGAGCTAACATAATTGTTTTTAAGTTTAGGGAGCAAACAACACTCTTCTTGTCTCCAAGTTGTAGTTACATTTATGTATATATTACAGACATAGGGACAACAACCTGCAGTTGACCTTGAAAGCAGGGAGTTTCCCAGCTGAAGTCAGTCCTTTTTACTGGATAGTCACTAGGAGATTAAAACTCCTGCAGCTACTTTGGACGAATGGAAGGTATTTAAAGTCGCCTCCCGTTTAAAAGTTGCCATAAAACTGACAAGACAGAGGCTGCCTGTTTTGCCTCAGATGGAGTTCACACTCATTTCTAAATGCTATTCCAGCAGGGGAAAAAAATAATCTTTGGATTACAGAAAAAAATACCAGTGAGGAATAGGTCTTTCCCCTTTCAACTTTTGCGCTGAGTTGCAAGCATTTAAAAACTCTTCCCAAAGAATCATAGTCCCAGAAAAAATGAATGAGAGCCCTTACCGTCTATTCCTCAACTAACACAATGTACTCCCAGTATCCTGAAGGTACGTAGCAACTGCATTTAATCCAGCGGTGTTTGTTCAGCAGCGCAGCCTCCTACTCTCTCTTGCTTATTTTTCGGGTGAGGAAGGATTCTGAGAGGAAGCAAATAATTCCCAAGCCTTTCTTTCTGTGTGATTTTATACTTCCTAGAAAAGTGGGGTTTGTTGACTGGGAGGGGAATGCCAGGGGAGCCCACTACAATGCCAGCAGCACATCCCACTGTACACTCATAAGGATGACAACTTTTTCCAAATTGCTACAGTGTGTTTTACTACTTTACTATATTTTCTTTGGTCTAATTCAATTACTTTTAATAATAGTAGAAAGTAATGACTGGTCAAAATGTAATCAAATACATATGTGAATCTTGACAGAAAAACAATAAAATTCACTATGGACCCAGCTCTTCTTGCACATAAAACAGGAGGAAAAAAAAAAATCCCACAGGTCTTCAGTGGAAGCTTTTCCTGACAAAGAGCCACACAATTAGGCTGTGATCCATGACTTTTGATATCCTCTGGACTTTTTAAGTAACCGTTGCCAAAAACGACCTGCCAGAACAGCATACAATTCATTATGCCCTGTTGCTGAAATACAGACTGGACCCATTTCCTTGTTTTCTGCAAGATTGTGACGTTAGTGTAAGAAGTACCTAAGCTCAAATAAAATATATCTGGAAATGTTTCTGGCAACATTTTGGAGTTATCCAATTTTAATGATGAGAAACAAGTTTTGTGTTGTAAAACTCTGTGGATTGATTCTTCACTTACATTTCTTCATTGCTATGCAGTGGAAGTGGCAGGCACACTGAGTTTTTGGTATTAAGGTCCACAAATGAAAGGAAAACCGCTACAGTAACACCAGATGGAGACTATTCCCTTTCTTTTTTTTTTTTTTTTAATTGTAAAATGCAGATAACACAAGTGACAAAGGTGTCATTCATATGTATATAAGAAAACATGTAACTAGACCATTCCTGGAGTGAGCACTGGCAGCCAGAAGCTGAGGTGGGAAGTCACAGGTGTATGACAAGCTTGCCTCTCCACTGCAACTTCTGAGTATGGGACCTACTGAAAATACATCAACTCACTCTACTCTCTAAGAGTTAAGTAGCCACCCTGAGAAATACTCAGATAGTATAAATGATGCACATGGGATTAGCATCTAAGATGCTCCAGTTACTGGAAGTATGACGGGCAAAGAGACAGGAGTCCCCTGACCTCTCTTCACATTATTACATTGGTCCAGAAAGATTAGTGATTCCTCTTTAACTGCTGGGGTCCACCAGTTTTTCCTGACCGAATTAGGACAGTCAGTACAATTTCATATGATGCCTCTGTATTCCTGTCACTTTTCCTGGAAGCTGTACACAGGTACAGCTATCAGTGTAGGTTTGAAGTCCTGGCTCCTGTGTCCAGCACTGGACTTCCATTGGCTTCAGGCTAGTCAGTCTTCTCCCTTGGTGGATAAACCTATCTTTTCCTTGGCTTCTTATCTTAAATTTACCTTATCATTAGGGATATAATTTCTGGTTTTACTTTTTTAATAGATTTGCAGGATATCAAGCTCTAATTTTATGCAATTTTACTCAAAAAAAAGAAAAAAAAAGAGCACATGGATAGTCACCAATATTAATATTTGTGAGAAACTATTTAAGGTTGAAAGCAAATCTGGAAAAAACAGAAACATGAACTAAGGAAAGTGCAGAGCTCTGCAGTATTTTGGGCACTTCCCTCCCTTCCCCTCTTCCCCCAGTTCTGCTAAGCCCAGCTATCATTTGAGGAGTTCTTGGTCTTGCTCTACATTTAGCTTCTCATGTCCACATGCAGCAGTTTCAGACTTTGATTAAGCAACAAAGCATACAGCCATCAAACTAAAACTCGATAGATTTGCTAAGGATTGAGGTATCCTGAGGGAGTGGGGGCTAATGACAGTCTAGCCAGTATATCCTGTATTTTTTTAATTCACTTTTAAAACAAATATTTATGAGTTAAAATCAAAACATAGCATGTCAATATTAGAAAGAAACTTCTGCATGTGAGTGATGACACCTTTTGGAAAAGGGACATACTATGAACTCCTGCATGCTACCGTTATATTAACCCATGAAGAGGAATACCAAGAGTTTACATGGGAACATGAACAGACCCATTCTCAATTTTCTGACTGACAATTTCCCTCATTACAGAACAGAAAAAATATCAGCAAAACTACCTAAGGACAAAAATTTGATTTGGAAAATTCAGAAGTAACTACATTTCCATAAAAGAAAGCTATCCCATCCTGCATGTCACTAAGACTGAACATCTTAAACTCTGCGATTCACTAGCAAAGCAAGAGAGCAGTGCCACAAGCCACTCAGAATGTGCCCCAGCTCAGCTGGTTTGGAGGAAGTCTAAGTACTTGGAAGGAACTTCAGCACTTACTTCTAAATGCAATATATTAATATGTTTTTTCTTTGCATGATTTCAATGATCATTTATAATGGTTAACAGAGAGTTATACTGAGTGGTGCTCCAGTATGTATGGGAATTGCAATTGATGTGAGCAGTCAACGGAAGCTAACAGAGCACGTCTTTTACAGGACTTGGCCCTTATAATGCATTACAGCTTCCAATTTTAAACCTAGGCTATTGAATATAGCAAATGGATTGTTAAGATGAATGCAACAAATACAAACAGGATTAGATACCTGGCTTATTTCATTTAGGTGGATTTGGGACAGCTGGACAGTAAAGGTATATGGATGTAACCTCGGTAGCATCTAACTATCAAAAAGAAAAATAACCTAGCCAGGAAGCTCTCATTCTAACTTCTGATCCCCACACAAAGTCCTTTGGAAACACTACTTAAAACTAAAACCAAACAACATTATGTTCCTTTACAATAATTTACATAGTTTAAAGATAATTTGCAATCATAAACTACAATTATTTTCTAATACAGTATTATTAACTTTTTAACAATTTGGGAAGCAGAATGCTTTGCACAACCATCTGGCAGCGTTACCGTACCTTCTAGACCAAGGCAGAAAAGTAATCCAAGAAGTAATCAAGTTTCTTGCAGCACAAAATTTAAAGTTTCCTTAGAATTGACTGCTGCAGTGGGAAGTTGTTTCTTCACATACACCGTTTCTAACTACACGCATCTTCTTTAGTAATGACTACACAGCGAAACATCCCTTCACAGAGAGGGTAACTTGGCGGAGCCTGGTGAAAGAAAACCTCCAGCTGTGACAGGCTGTGTCGCAAGGAGGAAAACTTCTGGTGGCCCCGCTATTCGGAAGTCAGCAACTTCTCCTCTTAACGCCGCTCCCCTCAAGCCCGCAAGGGCTGCTAATTTTACAAGTTCTTAATGGCTTTTATAACCTTCGCACCTGCCTCCCCGCTGCAAATTCCAGGCGCCAACAATTCGAACTGGGGCTTTGAATGAGCCGAGGTGCTGCAGTTGACTTGAGGAGGCGAGAACGACCGCCCCACACCCGTTCCTGCACGGGGGCAACGCTCCCACCGCCCCGCCGTCTCCCTCCCATTCGAATCAATGAACACCCCTTCCCGGCCGGCGCCTGACGGCTGCTGATCTCTCATATTTCAAGGGAGCGATACAGAACTGCTGGATCACAACCCCACCAGCGGCGCAATGTTTTCAAATTAAAAAAAATGGTTCAAAATAAAAAAACCCAATCAAACAAAAAGCCAGTGGGACGCGGAGGAGGGGAACAAGGGATGGGATGACCTGCCTGTTGGGCTCCGCAGACTCCGCTTTACGTTCCTTACAACTTCTCCCCGGCAGTGCCGGCTCCGCGCAGCCCCTCCTCACCTCTCCCGAGCAGCAGCCGCTCGGGGCTGACCCCTCGCCTGCCCCCGGAGTCTGGGGCAGGTGCCCGTCAGGGACCCCTCCGCCCCGCGGTACCTGCTACACCGGGGCCGGGATGAGCGGCAGCTGTGGCGGCGCGGCTCGCCGCCGCCGGCCGGGATGGTGTAGAGCTGGGAGCCGCCATCGCGGCTGAGGGTCACGGCCAGCGAATTGCCATCCGGAGCCCAGGCCGGCGCCGAGTTATTGCCTTTTTCATTGGCCACCACGGTGCGGGCGCGGGTGA
>JANHGB010009918.1:0-60015 GCA_026283785.1 Coracopsis vasa | reverse complement strand
CCAGCAATAACTTTTAATTATTAATATGATATACTGGAATATACTGATGTTCCAGTAAAAGCCACCTATATCCAGTATATGATGCTACATGTGACAATGTATGGGTCCCGGCTCCAGCGGTGCTGGGGCTTTGAGGTCTCCCAGAGCAGCAGGCAGCACGAAGAAACTGCAATATAGCTGGATGTGACTTGCCGGCAGATGCAGACATCCACCTGTGAGGCCTCAGAGCTGAAGTTAAAGGGATCAGGTCATCCTTCATCCATCACAGCCCGGTTATTCGCATCCCACACAAAATGTGCCCTGCGCTTTTTTGGAACTTGGATTGAACACTTGTATGATCAGAACCGAGGTGACTTACTTCAAATCGGTGGCAGAGGCAGTCACTGAAATCCAGACCTGCCGCTTCAATGCAAAGGGCACGGTGAACCTGATGGAAATCACTTAAGAATCGAGCACATACACACTCTGTGGAGAATCAGGATCTCATTTTCGCTTTGCCTCAGTTCCTCATCTGTAAGATGAGGATAATAATACTTCCTTTCTCACATCCTATCTTTATCTGTGCTCTCAAATTACAAAAATATTAGGTGTAATTTTATGCATGTGAGCAAACTCTTTGACTTAAAAGGTACAATTCAGAGATGCAAAGTTAAGCACGCATGTAAACCTTGGGAAACGCTTCAGAACAGGAATTGTCTACTACTTACTAGAAGTTTATACTGTACAATGAAATGATGTCTCCAATGCTAAGCTGAGCTTCTTTTAGAACAGAAATGGCAAGACTGTCCCTGGGGATTTATTTCAGGCACTCCTTCCCTCAGAGAAGCTTTGCAAACATGATTGCTGTGTGCTACACAAGCTAGGGTAATACCCGGATACACTCGAGGTGAACCAGGTATGCCCAGTACCTCTCAAGTTTTTGATTTTTCACACTTGTCTTTACAGAGATGCAGAATCCTCTTTTTACTGCAACTTTATAAAAGGACTTTATGGACCTAATAGCATTGAAACCCAGAGCCAAATCCTCCTCTTATTTTTTCCGTAATATCCCCACATTTTCCAGCACGTTTGCATACAAGGAACAAAAGCATTTGATCAGTGGAATCACATTCTGGTATTAAAAGAAATGAAAAAAAGAAAGAAAAAAACCCCATATCCACAGAAAGGTGCCACCATAGGCTTAGCAGTTAGTACCTTTCTCCAGGAAATCCCAAAAAGCTCTGCCTCAGCAAGACTGGGAAATACAAGCAGGGAGAGCTTCACCAACCATGGAAGCTGATTAGCTCAAGGGAATGCAGCAACTTTTCACAGATATGTGCGTCCAGATAGTTTGAAGTAAAAGGACCTACACTTCACTGAGGATCATCACTCTCAGATGCACTTTGCTGCTCTCCTGTGCTCCAGCTGCTATAGGACCTGCCGGCCAGCGACCATGAGCCCACTTCAGTCTACTGGGGGGGGAAGGTGATTTCACACAGGTATTTAAAGGCACATTTCATGTTGTGCAAGCTCTGATTTCTCATTAACATTCAATAGGAGTTCTAAGGTCAGAATCAAGTTGCTGGACATGTATGAGCTGAGCCTGTTGAAGCCAAGTCTTGTAAGATGTTAAGCATCTTCTGTAACTCACTGTGCTTAGGGTTTTAGCAGCTAATAGGAGCTCTCAGGACTTAGATGATCTTTGAAGATCCGTTCATGGCTGATGCCCATAAGAGTTACTAGTGATGCAGTCACAGCAGCACTGAGCTCACTGTTGGCAGGCTGCTCTCATGTACAGCCAGTTTCTTGCTGGGATAGCAGCACTGGACAGTCTGAAGAGAGCTCTGCTGCCCCAGTGATGCTTACCAAGGCTACCAGAGCTACTTCAGGCAGATCTGTTATGGGGTTGTTGCAGATATACACTTAGGCACTTGTCTGAGGATCCAGATTCTATAATCCATTTCTTGCAATATTTCCACTGACGTTGCTGGGAATTTTGGATGAGCCAAAGTGGGTTGTAAAAGATATAAGGTATGTAATAGCAAAAGATATAAGGTAATGTATAGCAAAAAAGACAAAGTGGCCTTACAGCTGTCTAGTTCATTGCCAGCTAAATATTATCTCAGACAAAATCTACTAGAGAAACTTTTCCCTTGCTATCAGGTTTACTGTGGAAACCATCTAATAAGGCTGCACAGAGTCATTCTTAAATACAAATAGTAATTGTTATTGCAGGAGGTACAATGTTTCGACTGCTGTGTACAACCATTTCCCACTCAATGCTTCCTCTAGCAATCTTACCAACCTGAATCCTCAGACCAGTAGCAGGTCACATTCACGCTGCTTCAGTCCGTTACCATGCAGCTGGTAATTAAATACAAGTATACAACAGAAAAGTTTTGAAAATTGAGAATCAGCAAAAGAGTTTCTAGCATGGAGTGTTCATATTCACTACAACAGCAGAGTGTGTCAGGTGGGCGCTCCTCATCTTGCCTTTCCACTGCAAGATATTTGTTGTGGTCCTAATTCTTCAGAGAATGGTCTCGACACAGTGTCCAGAGGGTTTGCCTGCAATTGTGAATGTATCGGAAAAGTAGTTCTCAATCAGTTTGGAAATTCTGATCAAGTGAGGGTGGTGAAGATTTATCTCCTGAAGTGTGGTGGATTTCCAGAGGCACAAAAGGGTAGCTAATGTTTTGTACAATCAGTAATCTCCCCCAAACAATGATTTCTACCACAATTCTAAGTGCGATCAGCTTTGTTTCACAATCCTTATCACACCTGGTCCCTGAGAAACACCTCTCAGTTCTATTTTGCTCTCAGATGGCTCTTCACACTTTGCAGTCGGAAGTCGTTAAGAAAATATCACAGACCTCACACTAAAATGCTGCTGGGCAGCTATTTGAATATAACATAGGAAACACAGATCACTGTTCCCATTCCACATGGTATCTAATATTTAATAGATCTTCTCTTGTTCATAATCTTTGATCATTAAACTGTAGTCAGATACATTTTTTTTAACTTCAGAAATGAACTCTGTGACCTTTTAGCAAAGCTTTTACCTCAAAAGCGTCTCAAAGTTCCATGGTTTCCTCTCCTTGCACATCATGGAAATAGCATCTATGCTACTGACATATAAATACAAAACATCACAACCGAATCTTCTTTCTTTCCCGTCAATCTATTAATGTAATTTTCCCCATTTGCACTGCTGTGCTCACTCCTCAGCCACTGTTGCAACATTATCTTTTGCAAATATTACCTTTCTCCTAACTTGTCTTACATTGGCTTCTCATTGTCCTTTACTTGATCTGTCCCATCATAATTGTTTCTCATTTACATATAAGCATTTGAGGCAATTGCCTCTAAGATTTCTTCCCACATAGCTTTTCTTCACTGACTTTCTTGAATTCAACTGCAAGTCCTTTGCTCTCTCCAGTGTATTTTCCACTGACTTCTATCATACTACTGGTTTTGAGTCACCTGTGTACAATTAGACAGCCCCCCTTGTTGTTTCCTGTACCTCAGCCTCGAAATTCTTTCTTTGTGAGCTTCTTATCTAGAGATCAGAGAAACTCTTGGTGCCTTATGGACACTACCACAAACACAAGACAAATAATTGTTGTAATAATGCAAGGAAATGTGGATGACAGCTGATCAGATATGTGAGATTTTAATCTGTACGTAGGTGAGAAGAGAGAAAAAAGAACTGTGGCTTGTTAACTTCTTTTCATTTTAGGAACAGTAAATGCAAAGAGAGGGGGTTTAGTTTCTAAAAGAAAGGTAGAAAAATATCCTCCAGTAAGGGAATGTAATAAGCTGAATGTCACTGCAGACATTCTTTTGACATCAAGGACAGATACATATTGTGTGACCTGTAACTGACAGACTAAAGTGGAACCACAAAGTGAAATGGTATTTGCTACTCAGCAAGGACTATCTCAAGTTTACATGTATTTACAATTTTAGTGGAGCTAAAGACTCTGGTTATGGATGTACACATGCACACGTACATGCATGCATGCATGCAAAAAACAATTGGGATGGGTGTACCAAAGACGACATCAGTCCCACACATTATATCACTGGTTGAAAAATGCTCCTTCCAAAACTTGCTATTTCTACTGTTACTGATCCTTTCCAAACTTGAGAATTCACAAAGTATAGCTATAGCTATACTTCTGTTTAAATTTCTCAAGTGATTTTCCATTTTGGAAGAGTGATAAAACTTTCCTATGTATCCAAAAGGGACTGAATTAAGGACTATCACAGTTCCCTTGTGCTATCCATTGCATCTGAAGTTCAGAGAATTCAAATTTTATTCCTTTTTTTCTGCACACATAACATGAAGGTACTCTGGGTCTATAAACAGGGTGATCAGGACAGTGATCAGGACCTAATCGACACAGGCAGAGATGAAGATGTCCCTGAGCGTAGTAAGATAGTGGATCTATTCCAAGATCAACACTGTTAATCAGGCATTTCTCCACTAACAGAGTTGTGTAAAACCTGACAGATGTTTCTCTTGAGAGAATACTATCAAAATTAATCCTGCCTGAGAAAGTAGCTGGAAATAGGAAAAATATATCGGTCTGGTTTTGTATGGCCTTAATTTAATAAGAAAAGGAAGGTGTTCAAAATTCAGAATGATAGCTGACTGGTAAATGGATAGTTCATCCTCTTCCTCAACTACTTTTAAGATTACTCCCTAAAATTCACATGGACAGATTAAAAAACTTGAAAGAGCGTATTGGTCTGATTTTCTGGCAAAGGTGAAATGAAACAAGTCTGCTGTCATTTCAATGCTGTCTACTAAGAAGCAGGAAGAAATGGAGAGTTGTGTTAATGAGCCAATGTGTTGGTCATAAGGGTTTATTTTTTTCTTTTACTTTTAAATCTATCTTTTAAAGTCCCTGGGCTATTTTTTCAAATCAAAAATCTCTAATGAAGTCACATTAGAAAGATTCAGAAGTGTACTATGCTCATTTTTTCAGAAAGAGTAAACTACTAATAGTACTGCTAATACTTGAAGTATTGATCCAGCTTCACTGCTCATAAAAACTTCTGTAAAAAATCTTATTTTTTCCAAGTTAATTTATTACTGATAATTATTTAGTGGAGATCTCCTAACACTTGCATTACATGATGGTTCAACATCGAATTGTTTTATTTGATTATGTAAATCAATAATGTTGCTTCTAAACTGCCAGAAAGTGAAAAGAAAATCCACATTCTAGTGAATCTAGTATTCATTCTGGACAGATTTGCTTCCACTGAACAATTCTATTAATAAAATTCAACTAAGCTTTACAGTAACTACACTCATTTGGACCTAGAAAGCAACACTGGTGTCTGTGAGGTCTGCCATCTTCCACAAGACCCACCCTGCTCAGGAGACTGTCTGTTAAGATCCATGTATATAGTTAGTGATGAATTATAACTCCTGATACTTGCTGCATACGTGTACCAAATATCCTGAGTCTGGATAAGCAAACCCATTTTAAGTAAACCATATTCCCTGTCTTTGTGCCTTCCTGTTCCAATGTATTTCAATACAGAGGAGAGTGTACTTCTCCTCTCTGGATTATCTTATTTATAGTTAATGATGACAGGTATGTGGTCAGAGTGCCGTTGTGGTGAGAGTGCCGTTGTGATCTCTATCACTTGCTGGAAACCTTTTTTGTTTAACAGCAGTTAAGACGTTGTCTTAAGGAATCCAAGGGGAAGATTTCTTCTATAATAAACAGAACAGTAAAGCAGAAGGTTAGTATTGCAATTTACAAGCAATAGGCTTGGACACTCTTCGCTGTGCAGTTTTGAGTGAACCACTCAGGCTGTAGCATAGTTCTCTGGAGTAAATGGCAATGTTGATACCTCTTTATTTCACAAGGGTATTCAGAGGACACCTGAATGTCCTCTGATGAATAAACATTTGAAAATTTCAGGAAGTGTGATGAAGGAATCCATTATAAGGGCACGTCTATAGGGCAGACTCAAGCTTCTATACTTTCACATTGAGCTGGCCAGATGGCAATCCAGCTGTGAGCTTGTGGTGAACTAACCTTGGCTGGCTGCCCACCAAGCTGCCCCCTCACTCCCCTTCCTCAGCAGGACTGGGGGAGAAAATTCAATGAAAAACTCATGGGTCAAGATAAGGACAGAGAGATCACCAACTATCATGATGGGCAAACCAGACTCATCCTGGGGCAGCTCCATCCAACTGCCTTCCTTCCCAAACCTTGCCATGTAAACCCAATCAGCTGGAAGACAAATAGCCATACTGATGCTAGCTTGAAGACACAAGTGCGGCTGTTTGACTCCCAGTGTAGAGCTGCTTACTTCAGAAGATGCACAGCATAGCTAGGGAACATTGTATCTCTTCCCTTTATCCAGATGCAGGCGTACTCTTTTGGCAGGTGATCAGCTTTTTACAACATGGCCTTCTAAAAAGCTGTACTTCAGATTATTTTTATTATTTAGATTACCTGAAAATAAGCAGATGCCACTCAATGACTAGGTCTCTATCAAGTGTGGCAGTGTGCAAACAGTTCATGACCTATATTTAATCAGACAACAGATAACCAACAGCTACAACAGCTCAGGGAACTCAAGGAAATGGTGAGATATTATAAAGCAAATCAATAGGCTGGGGCTTGAAGTGCAACATCATTGTAGCTGTTATCAAGCTTTGTAGGGACAAACAGGTTGGAGGGAGAAAAAGAAGTAGCCAGGATGATACATACAGACACAACCTTCCCAGCCCCAAAAGTAACCAGAGAAAATGTTGATTTGGAAGGAGAATAAGCAGGCTGGGAAGACGGATCAGGGATACAAGAGCTTCCCAGTGGAAGTATAGTAAGTAAATCTTAGATTAAACCAAGGATGGAGAGCTGAGAGTAGACACAAAACCATGTGCAATGATGTTTCCAGCACATTGAATGGACATGACCAGGACAGGACAAGGGTGAGAGACAGCATGAAAGGTGACTGACACACAGGTGATCTGAATTTAAACATGAATTTCGGCTACTGGCAGGCTTAGGAAGGACCTCACCTGGGCAAAGTCATGCAGAAAGAATCCACAGCTTTTAGGCATATTCTTTGGAAGAGTAGACAATAAGGGTGGTTTGAAGGGAGGGTCATGTAATTTATTTTTGTCTGAAGCAACAAGTATTATACATTGTTATTATGGAGTTGATCATGTCAAGAATACATATTAACTGTGTAGCTGTCACAGTTCCTCTTTGTCCCATGCCTGCCCCTTCCCTGGGAGTGTCCTTCATAGCGAGGGCCTCAGGAGACTCAAGATGGAGACGGGTGATATTAGGGTGAAATTAGCCATAAAAAACACATTTAAATAAAAATGATTAACCCAGCATTAGAGCTATTATGGGACAGAAAAGAAATGTCAGAGAAAAAAATGTGTACCACAACTGCCCCATTACACTATAATTAGTTTATCTTTGTATAATTTATGGTTAGCTCTGTGTCAATGAATTCAAGCAAGAAGAAACCCCTGGCCTGCAGCGAGGTTGATAGAGAGGAGCCAGTGATGTCTGGATTGCATGGAATTTTTGGGGGTGTTCTGGGAACTCAGGTGCACTCTGTCTTCGGAAATTGAAATGAAACAGCTCCTTCTTGTACAAGTTCACTGACATCGAACTAATTACAAGCTAGGCACCTAAATATCTTCAGAAATGTATGCTTAGTTTTCCAATTTTACCTTGGTATAAGTAACTACTTTTAGGAGGAATTTGGAGGAGTTCTCACTGCTTACTTTATATAATCAGTGTAGTGGCTCTTGATAAGCATCAGCTAAATTTAATGAAAAATATTATTTATCTCAAGAAAGGTGAACAACTATTCTTTTTCTGGTTCTCTAACTCCTTCTTCCCTTTGGAGACTAATATTTGACTAGAAAAATAATCATTAAGAGAGTTTATACTGTTAGATGAAAATCTAGCCCAGTTACCTGACTTAATGACACAAACATGCAGTAATATGTATATATTGATGCCTTGAAGTGAATATCAGGATGTTTTGTCCTGCAAGGTAAATATTGATCAACATGTACAGTGTATTTTCCCTTTAGATCAATATGCCTGTTTCTTCTTAAATCAATAAGTACTTATTCTTACATAGAGGAAAAGTTTGCTCATAATTGGATAAAAGTGGGTATATAGTAAATGAGAACATTTTTCTTGCTGAATTCTAACAGTTGTGGGGCTCAGGGTTTCTAAAAAAGTCAGGCTGAGCATGTAGAATGCTGCATATAAGGTTCAGAAAATATTGTCACTCACATCTCCTGGGATAATATAATAAGCATCCACATATATGACCCAGTTTCTTAATCAGAGAACAATGGTGCTTGATTAACTCAGCCAAAGCAGTCAATATTCCACATACATCTCTCTGTTTTTTGGTTATGTTTAACTTTCTTGGAGTACTTTTTTGTGTGTATGTTTACACAACAGGTACAAACATCCAGGGAATCCTGGAACCTGCTTTGTAATTATGTATCTTCAAGCTCTGCATCATAACTATCATTCAGTTGCAACTGATAACCTGATTTTGAAATGAGAGGAGGTGAGAATTTGAACATTATTTTGAAACCTTACCATGTTCAGAATCTGCAAATTTTCATCTTTATTCTTCTTTATTCCAAATACATGCAGAAATCCTTTATTACAAAAGCTTTTCCTGACACTTTGTTGTTCACGTGGTTGCTGCTACAGGCTATTATTAGTAAAAAACCCACAAACCGAACAAAATCAAAATCCAAACTCACCACTCCCAAAGTCCATCACATGAATAAATAAGGCAAACTAGCTAGCTGTGAAAGCACTAGTCTCATCTATCCTAAGTGAGAATTTGGTCTAGTAGATCTCAGTCTAAAAAACTATAATATTTCAAGGAAAAACGCACAGGGAAACAAAGTTATGAATACTATTTCAATATACAAAACCAAACAAAATAACAAGACTCCTTTACGGTTATTCTGGAAGCTCCTTTTTTTCATAAAGAATTCAGAAAGAAAGAAGTATCAGAAGCATTGTTACATTTTGAAAATTTAAGAAGATAAATGGTTTATAAAAATAACTTAAGATTATTAACTACGTTAAGGCAGAAGAAGTAAGAAGATTCATGAACACACACACACACCTTTTAATATATCTTATGAATAAATGCATAACTAAGTAAAGTAATAAAAAAGTACTTTTACCCTCTAAAGAACTGCAATTAGAGTTCTCATTTCTCTCCTACTGCAGCAATACTTAACCAAAGTCAGAAGCTGTCTCATGAGTTTGGCTTGTAAGGGGAAACCTCAGTTTTCAATCTCCAGTACTGCCAGGTGAAAACACCTTCCAATTTATGTGATACATTTATGCCACTACATTTGTTTTCCCTAAGTGAATTGAGATATTAATGGATTTTATATAGTTTTGATTGCCTGCTATGTGGCAAATTAAGGTACTCTTGTTAGGACTAGTTTGCCATTAGGTCACTTTTTTTTTTTTTTGCCAGGATTGAATTTTCAGATCATCTAAGGTAAGGCCAGTGTATGGTGGCACAGGCTTCATTAATCACTTATGCCCTTTTAGGGGAAATAGTCCCCCCACCATATTTTTCCAGTGTAATTGCAAAGTATAATACACACCTTCCCCCACTTGTCAATCTGTTTTATACACCAGATTTCTGAGCTCTGAGTGAGACTGTGCAGGACTAAGCAATCTATGTACCCAGTCTCCCACTGACAAGCGAGGTAGAGACTAAGTGGAGGAAAATTGGTGGCTGCTGCTGCTGGAGAGGCATAGGAGGAAGAAGAAGCCATTCAGCAGCCCCCAGGGTGATTGGGAAATCGTTGAAGGAATCATGTTTTCTTTACTTATTCTGAGGGTACCACAGCAATTCGCTGTTTGACCAAAGCACTGCAAGTTGTAAGTGCATAACACTGTTAACATTACATGCATAATTTCATTATTATTAATAAACAGGGTGAAAAATAACAGATAGTTAAATTGCACTTCACAGTGCTATACCTGTTCACAACTAACAAAAGTGTAACCATTGCAAATTGGCCCAGTACAACCTCTACACTTCATATAGCTCCAGTTTGCCTCCTTTGTGTCCTGCAACTTTCCTTCACCACTCCCACAGGCATGGGAATTTTGAAATTATTTTCCTCTAATTCTTCCAGTTTCCCCAGTGAACCCATCTACCATATCATCCCTTGATCTTCTTCACACCCATTCTCTCTCCCTTTGTTACTCTTCTGTATAATCCATCCCCTCTGTTCCCATGCCAGTGCTGCAGCAGTCTCTCCCATCCTTGACTTCCCTTGCCGGTCTAGTTACCTGCTACATTTCCCCTTCATATCTGAACACATTGAGTGTACTGTCTGCAAGCACCGATAAGATTTCCTGTATTCCATTTCCACTCTAGAGTGTCTAATCTAGTTTCTGCACCTTTTTTACTCCATTGAAAGTAAGAACAGCTGGTCCTTGGTCAGACTAGAGGACCATCTAACCCAATATTCTGTTTTACACAGTGGCTGAAAACAGATGCCTGTGAAATGTTATCAGTATAGAGATATTCTCCTGCCTACCCCCAACTGTTCTGCTCAAAATCTCTAGCAATCACTTTCCAGCAAATATTCAGAGCCAGAACTTGCTTATTCCTTTCCTTCTTGTCCTTTCTGCATCCTTCTGCATAATCTTTTTTTCTTGATGGCTTCAAAGCCAGTGCTGATTTTTGGTTCTCCACCTAGCTTCACATTTTTTGAAAGCCCTTCTTGTTCTTTCTTTAACCATTATTTTGGGGAAGGCTTCTGTGCTCTCTCTTAGACCTCTTCTTCCTCCTCTTCCCCTCCAAAACAAGATGCAAGGTGCTTTTGCAATCACAATTTTAGCTATCAACTGTTGACTATTGACAAACTTATTAAACAGACTTTTCTCTCTGGTTTCTGTCATTTTTTGCTCAAAATGAAATTTCAGCCTTCTCCAACATGTCTTTGTGAATATTTCTTTAAGCTCAAGTTTAGCAGTGCCAAAACAGGAGTCATTCCTCTCCCTGAAGTTTTGACCATGATCTCCTTCTGAACCATAGTACACCAAATCATCAACTTTAGCAGCCTTACTTGTCTTGGTAAAACATCTATTATTTCCAACACTTATACACATACAAGCAATATTTTAAGGCTCCTGAGCAATGATGATAAATGCAACAAAAAAGTCTTGATTTTGCATTTTTTTGCAATATATGAATGATTTTCCCAAGAAAATGAAATACTAAAGAATTTATAGTAGTCTGAAATAGATTATATGAGTTCAAATTCTTTTTTTTTTTTTTTTTTTTTTTCTGTTGGTGAGGGCCCTGTTTAGTAGTGAGATGAAGGATAAAGGCCAAAACAATCAAGAACAACGTGAATGGTGGCGCTCATTCTGCTTGGGATAGAAGAAGCCTCCAGCTGCTTCTCCCAGCATTGCAAGAATCACTTCAGTAGGATGAGAGAAGCCAGTACTGTCTTGATTAACTGGGTGTGTAAAGTTTTTGGAGGATTACTTTGCTTGAAGCACACATACAAAACACAAGACAGAGGAAATCATATCATTACCCACATGAGCCTGTGGTTTGGAAAGACGAGCGGTTGGCTTCCGGCAGCTGCAAGGAATGATGGGGAGTCAGATAGGGCCAGGCTGTCACACACTCCATATGCTTTTTCACAACACTTTTCCCCCCCACTTTTCTTAAATGTAGTAAGCATGCTGTTCAAATCTGCCAGGAAAATGAATTACATAGGTGTGCTTTTGCTCAGCTATCAAATCCTTCTCTTCCAACCTACTAAATAAATAGAGGGGCTGTTGCATTCATGAAAAAATAAATAATGAAAGCAAGGTAAAATCGTTTTCATGCAAGCCCATACTAGAGAATCAAGAAGGTATTCATTTTATTTTGTGTATCTAGACAGTGATTTTAATGTTATGTAAATGCAGCAGGCAATTCCTAATCTATCCTGAAATGTATGTGTCAGAGCTCTTGTGTAGTACAGGTTACTGATGATAAAAACAAGATGCGTTTTTATACAAGGAAGGCGCATGATTACCAGCTTTAGAATTTTTTCTTTCATTACAAATTTAAAATAGGACAAGCCAGTGCAATGGAAACTGAGGGGTACCACCACAGAAAAAGCTAGTGTCTTTTCAGAGTCAAGTTTGACAAGCATTGTTTGCCTCTCTCCTTGAAACCAGAACAGCTAGATGTGGTAGCAGCCTCTTAGACTTTAAAACTGATTAAGTAGAAAAGCTTCTATTAATCCTTAGTACACCAGTTTTCCTCATTTTTCTTTCTTCTTTTTTCTTTTCTTTTTTTTTTTCTTGTAAAAAGGAAACTTATCTTGTCTAAAGAATGTTCCAAACACTCTGTTGAGTTGAGGTTGTCATGATAAGACAATCTTAACATCAGGAGTCTTTTTCAGAGAGGAAGAAGAAGCTCAGATAGAGGCAGGGTCTAAGCCTCAGATCCAACTGTCAAGGAAGCTGATGCACAAAATGTCTTAAACTGACATTTATGTTGCTGTTATATGTTTAGGTAACTTGATAGAACAATCCAGAGTGTCAAACCAAGACTCATCTGCCACCTCAATCTGGCAACCCCTCAGCTTGTGTTTCCCCAGTGAAGTCAGCACTCTGCTTTTACCCCACAAGCCAGCAGCTAGACCATGTGCACAGATTGCTCATCCACATAAACATCTCTCCTCTGCCTGAGCAAACTCAGATTTACTTGTGCACCCTGCTGGCTGAATCCCTGCAACTCACATGCACCCCTGTGGAGTCATGAAGAGCACTCAGCTACAGGACCTAGCTCCAAGCCTCTTCCGCACTTACATAAAACTGTTAGGATTTAATAGGCAAGACAGGGACAGCATTTCCGTGAATGGTCAAGACCTCAGTAGTTCAATCAACTGGCAATGTTCTCTTAGGCAAAGACAGGCTCCTTCCTACAGGCAGATGAGAAACTTGAACCCAGGTCTCCTACAGATGTAACAAGCACTATCAGATAAAAATTTGTGTGGGGAGAGCAGGAAGCAGGGTGAGAGGAGGAACTACTGCTGTGTTTTGTCAGAAAAAAAAAAAAAGCAGATATTGTAGGGTAAAACTAAACTATCAAAGGAGATTTCAGGGCTGTGATCAACAAGTACCACCCTGTGTTTCCTAGCATGCTAGAGTCATATATGTGACTGATTAAGAGAAAGACTGTATGCTAGTCGCATGAGCAGAGGTGAGGTGCTTCACTTCCTTGTGCACTGACCTGGGTGGATCCTGTTCTAAGAAGTTTAGCAACACTGCCAGAGTCATCTGTGGCTTTCACACTGAAGTAACACTACAGCTCTGCCCTAAAACTAAGGCAGAATCAACTTAAAAAATCTGTGAGGAGTCCTGATGATGCCAGAACATGATGGTACATTCCTTACTCCTGGGAATTAGGCAACATGACACAGAGTCAATGTTATCTGCCCTAGCTGGTAGCAGTCTAGGGAACTTCTAAATTGTCATTTTACTTTAACACTGCAACATCTTGTGTTGGAGACAATTTCCCATAAGGCCAAAGAAGGTCTAGGATGCAGATATAGATCTCTAATCCTATTTCTAACCACATAAAACCTGTTCATTCAATTCCACCATTATTTAGCATGAGATAAACTGGGAGAAACCACACAGAAATATCAATCTAATCAAGGCTTCACTTGCAAGTGATGCCAGTCAAAAGATTATCCTTTTGTGAAAATCAAAGGTAATTTTATTGCATCCAAAGCTTCTAGTACCAAGTATGGTATACAACTGTAAGCAGAGAAAACTTGAGGAAGGTCATATGAGACGGTGTGACTGAGCACCCAAGACTGGTTAGAACCCAAGCCAAGTAAACACAGAGAGGAAACAAGCCCCAGGAATGAGGATCTGCAGCACAAAATCCCTCCAATTTTGCAAATTGTTTCATCTACTTGACATGCAGTCAAGCCATCATCAGTTGGGTCTACAGACCAGCCCTTGGTCAAATTCACCAAGTTCTTACATTTTTGGATTTTTGGAAGCTTCCTTTTTCAAAGTGTCTTTGCTACTTGGGGAATTGATCATGGAGTCTATCACTATTATTATTATTATTATTATTATTATTATGTCTTTTTATAATAGTGCTGAGGTATAGAATTTGAGGTATATGTGTCAGCTAAGACAGCTCTCTTTAGAGCCCTCCAAAACCCATAAATAAAAAAACCCCAATTGTTCACAGATTTATGTTCTCATCCCTGATAATGTCCTGTGCTAAAAAATACTGTAGATATTTTCCAGAGGAAAGGACAATTTCTTCTTTTCTTTCCTTTGTTCCTGTGAGTGAATTAAAATGTTCATTTCAGAAAAGAATGCACTTCTCATTCATAGTCAGCTTGAACCTTAGTTCACTTCAATCTTCCTTCAACACTGGGTTTGAACTTATGAACAAGGATTTATGCATTCAGTGTTTATTGAGAAGTGGTAACTAGCATATACTAGAATAATCCTAAAGAAAAGGTTTTAATGAAAAAGCAGGGAACACATGGCACTCCTTATATAGGGATGCCTCACAGTGTTGGCTAAATTGTCCTGGTGAAACTGCATTGGCTTTTGAATGGATAGTATTCCAGACAGCTCTGGGACACAAGGTTGAAACTCCTAATAATTACATAGAACTGAAATATAAGCCCATGTTTGAAACCAAGTCTCATAAGACAATTTGAACTGCTATCTGTGATGGCCAGTTTTAGGCTAAAACCTGTACAGAAGAGCCAGGGAAGCAGTAAGTATGTGGAAACTATGCATTTAGAAAGCAAAACTGCTGGTGAGCATAAACCAGCAAGGGCTTACTAAAATCAGCTGGCACTGTGCAAAGAATATGTAGGTCCCATGCTATTACCAGAATGCATACATCATTAGCCTAATACCTACACCAAAATTAAGTGCATTACTTGACCAAGTAGGGCCTTATTGCACAAACAAGCATAGGGTGTTTTATCTACTCATGTTCTGTGTTAGTGAAAAGACAGACATCTCTCTTCTTGGCTTGAGCAAGAGTCTCAGTCTCAGGACAAGAAAATAAAGTGTGCTAATATCTCATGTGTAAACAAGCAGGCACTCTGATGATGCTGATCCTCATTCAAAAAGCCAAAAAACTCCAAGAAGCTTTGTGAGAGAGACAAAAGAAAGACATTTTCATTTCATCAGACTGATCATGATGACTATCTCATTTTGAGAACAACACTTAAAATATTTACTTAACATTACATCAACATTTATAATGTTTTGAACAAGTTTTCTGCATGGCCAAATAGTATGCAGACATTTGCAAAACAATTTGTCAACATTGCCTCTGAGGTGTGTTTTAATGAAAATGTGAAATTTCATAAAAAAAAAAAAAAAAAAAAGGTTTAAATGCAAGCTTTCCAATGCAGTCAGTAAGAAATTTAGCTGAGCAAAACAGTACATTTGAATTCAAATGAGCTGTAAATACATGGTATCTAGCAGGAGTCTGTAAAAGCTATTTAGTAAAATAAGCAATATTCTATTGCAATATGTTAAAAATTAGCTGTTTGGTGGAAGCTAAGGTATCTGGAGCCCATTATTTTATATGAGCTGTGTACCAGGGAAGGCTTAGCTTGGCTGATGGTGTCAATGGAGTTATCAGAAATACAAGCATTTATCTAAGTAATTGCACAACAGAAAACATTAAGAACTTGGCACATGTTAAAAATGATTCCTAATTAAAATGTTATTTAATAAACAGGCCCATTTTATTACTCATGGACTAAAAAAAAAATTAATAAGTGACTGCTAAACAAGTAATTATAAGGGTAATAAAGCTCTCCATTCTGATTAGAGAAAATATTCATTTCGTGACCATCCAGTGATCCATTTTATACCACAGCTATCAAAAGAGGCAGTATGCAACCATTTCAAGATGTACTATTGTTACTGTGTTTATGTAATACTAATATTACATTTTATAACAGGAATAATGCTCTCAAACTAGTTCTTAGGGTTCTTATAGATCAGTGTGCTTGTATATAAACTGCTCGGGTCCTCCTTAGCTTACAGGTAAACTGATGCAGTTTTGATACTGGGGTTGTGAGGCACAGGGTGGATTTATAGCTTTCTGCCCCTATCAGCACCACTCAAAGCAGTGAGCACTACAAGTCATGTGACAGTGAAAGTGTTTTCCACCTTCTCCCTGCCTCCAATTATTAAAGCCTTGGTAGAAGGGCCTAAACCTATGAGATGCTGATTACCCATCCTTTTCTCCCTGTTAGCTGATGTAATTCACCACCCCTGCAGGAACCTCTGCAATATGATCTAAAAGTTTGTGAGATGAAAAACTGGGGGTGGGAGGAAGGTAGTGGAATAACAAAAAATTTCAGAAGAGGTTAAACACCTGGAAAACTAAGAGATTTTCAACCTAACCAGAGATCATGGTAGGTTACCTCCCTGTTGCTAGTTTAAGACCCTGTTTCCCTTCAATTTTCCCTTTTCAGTCTTGCTCAGAACATCCCCCCCCACCTCCAATAACTGTCTGCACATTTTTGCTTTTCACCTCTTTCAGGCAAAGGAGACCTGACCTGGATACTACTACAGTGGGAAACCGATCTGGCTTCCAAATCATTTTCTGCCTTGTTTGTCCTATCTAAACTTGTACTTATTCAGCCATTGTGAAGACTAATTTCACTCACAGAAGGAAGTGTTCCCCCAGCAATTCTTAAAACAGGCTGTGAGCCATCTGTTTCATCTGCATGCATTGGCAGAAACGAGGTAAGCCATGAAAACATATTTCATAACTGAGATGGCCCATAGAAACGTGCTATCAGTTGTTCTCTATGTTTCCCTTTCTTTTCCGAATAACTCATTTATGTTTTGTGCTATAACACAGGTGAGCAGCAATTGTTCAGCTCCACTGAGACTCAACACTGATACTGTATTACTAAAGAAGAATAGTCACTGTCCTTCCCTAAAACAGGGTCACAGGAACAGGATGTGTTATAGTGGGAGGCTTTTTTTCCAGTCTCAGTAAGGCATGTATTTACCTTACCTAGTGTACTTGGAGATTATTTGCATTTTCCCTGCAGTCAGAAGATGTAGTTCATTTAAAACGAGGTTGCAAGATCAGGTCCCCTTGCGCTTGGAGAAATTTCAGAGCAATGTCTGAATTCAGCCAGCAGATGTTAATGTTTTCTCCACAGTTAACCTTTATAGTACAGGAGCCCCCAAAGGCCCATGCCAGCACCAGAGTTCAGCTGGTATCACATCAGGAGGCTAACCACATAGAGGAAGATGGTACAGTGGTTCTTGCTACTCTTGTGTGGTTAACAGCAAAGGAAACAATTGCACTTAGTGAGGCAGAAGCCCAGCTGGCACTTTCCCTTGATATTCACATCTTTGCATGGCATCAGCCAATGGATTAAGAGATAAAGGCTGTACATTTATTATCCCACTCAGCAAAGCCAGTGTTTTTTAAAAATCACTCACAAGGCTCCATTTCAGCTGAGAACCATGAGACCTGTGAGCGATCTGTACTTCTGGAACAATGTCAGGTGAACACTCAGTGTAAAAAAGGATTACTGGGCAGTGACTGTAGGATTTTCATTTAAAACCAAAGAATTTTAAAAGGACAGCTGTAAATCAAAATTAAAATTCTGAAAATAAGGATTTTTTTTGTTGTTGATGGTTTAATCCTGCAGTTCTCAGTTCTTACCCATCTGGGTTAGTATGGACAAGGAGGAAAAAGAAAACAGAAAGGTAGGAGGTGAAGGCCTAAAATGCTAAGCCATCTGATTTTATTTGATATACAAATGATAGCATATATAAGTTTGGTTCACAATTTGTGTACCATTTAAGGAAAGTTTGTTTCTCAACTGAACTACCTTAGAGAAGATTATTAGTCCTGCTGCCACACTTAAAAGGGAGATTGCAAGTGTTACAGTCTTTGTTGTGAAGTACAAAAAAAGGGAAGAAATTCTTAACTATAAAATACTGGAGATGAATTCTCAGAATTTGCAACCTCTTAACCAATATCCTGATTCCCAGTATTAGATAGTACTTAGGAAGTGGCTCTAAGATGATATTTATATAAATGATTTTTTGCTTATTTAGATGTTTACCTGTATTCCTCCACTGTATGCGTTATCAGTTTGTCATTCTGAAAAAAGTACCATGAAGATCATCAGCATAAAAAAGGAACAAGGGCATATAACAGCAAAATGCAAGGAATATGGTAGCTGCCTGCATTTTTAAAAGTTGCTTGTAATTTTTGGTGCATTTGAAAAGCATTATCCTGTAAAAGCAACTTAAGAAGGGACAATTTAATAATGAATTACCAAAATACACTGCTTAATATGGAATAAATTTAGACAATACAACACTCCACATCATATATGAGGGATGGGCTGGAAAAACAGAAGAGTCCAGATTCTTTCCTTTGTTTTTATCTTTTTCATTTTTCTTTTGAAGGAAAACTACTTGAGGTGAAAACTAGAGTCCCAAGCACTGGTTTGGAGAGGACGAGCGCAGGTGTTCCATTTCTCACTCAGATGAGAGAACAGGGCACGATTAGTATTCTCCCCTTTACAAGAGGATTGTTTGTTCCTACATTTTTCTCCATTACAAACCTGGAATACTAACTGGCCTTTTTTAAGAATTTTTAATTTAAGAACTTTTAATTATTGCTAAGAACATATCGTATTTTGCCAGGTAAGACTGTAATGAGAAATTTAGATCCCATTTCTAGGAGCATCTTGGAAACTGAAGCAATTATTTCTCTCAATAGACTTCAGTTCTCAATTGGGTATCAGCAGCAGCTGCTCACTGTTCAATATAATAGGTGCTCCAGCCAAAGATCCATTCTTACACAGTTCAAAAGGGACAAGAAAGATCCTATTATTCATGTCTCCCATGTTCCTATCCTTGCATTCAGCTGGTATACTTTTATGGGGAAAAGCCTTCCTCATCCACTCACCTACTGCCATAGTATTTCCCCCCTCTGAAGCACTAGATGTTCCAGATGAGGCAGAAAACTTCAATAAACAGGAATTGTTCTTCTGCCTCTGTTCTTGAACCAGATAGTCCCAAACTCATACCCGCTTGCTTCTTTAGGAGCCAGTGGAGGATTCACATGTAAAAGTGGCCCTGGCTGCATAGGCTGGATGTACTCTTAGAGCGCTGTTTCTATCACCCTTATCATCATGACATTAAATCTCCCTCAGCTAAGGCCCCTGCCTTGAAACACTGCAGATTTCATGTGCAGCAGTATTATGAGAGTAATCCTACAAATTCTAAAATCATAAGGCAGAAAAATTGTTCCTTTACAACTTTAATATCCAACATGGTGTTTAGTAAATAAAACATATGCATGTAAGGCACTTTAAAGAGGGGTTTGCTAGTTCAACTGATATGTAATGTGATACTGTAATATAATATCATCTATGGAATATAACCTATTTTTTTACCCTAAGATTCTGCTTGGACAACAGTCAAGGTCATAAGTCATTCTTCACATTCCCACACAAGTGTTTCTCACATTTAATTACTTCCTTTAATAAGACACATAAGTGAGAAGGTGTACATTAATATCTACATAAACAAAATAAAAGTATGGATTTACCCAGGGAAGTGTATACTGGAGCTCCTCCCTGAAAGTAACTTAGAAGAGGGAGAATCGAGAGGATTTAGTAGAATATTGGATATTGAATTACATTTACATTCTTCCTACTGGCAACTCATGAAATGTGTTGATTAATAGATGCTCTATACATTACAAATATTTTTCTCTGTCTATGGGTGCATCAGCTTCTGGCTCTGCATAGTAATATATAACAGCCATATATTAATTATTTAAAACACCTTTACAGCACATATGGTCCTCAGCAAATCAGGGCCTACTGTCAGTTAGTTAAATAACCACCATAGCAGTTTTGTAGTCAGTGCTGCTAGGACTGGTGTCTGAAAAGCAGGAAATCCTGGTAGCTGTCTTTGACCACTACAGTGACCACTGGCAGAATTAGACATCTGAGAAATACAGGATTTTGGGTTTCTTATTTTAACCTGAAAACCAAAGTAAAATAAGCATAGTAGATACTTCTGCTAGCATTCACACAGATCCCTGACACACAGCATCGTTGAAGACACTGGAAGCATTCCTCTTAAAATGAAGAGTCATACAAGAAACAAACCTTACTCTATAGAAACTCCAGGTAACAAGTTCATCTTTACCAATCAAGAAGTTGCAACACAAACCCTAATAGTTACTAGTCCAGTACAGATAAGAAAAGAAGCCCTGACAAGCAAGTGAGAAAAGAAGCAGGGCAAGCGGATACCAGCAAAGAACATGTGTGTGACAATCCCAACCCAGTATATCCATTGTGGAACAAATAATTAAAAACAGGAAGAAAAATGCCTGGTCATAAAGTAGGAGTGGAAGTGACAAATGAAATCTAACCACTTCATGGCCTGCAGTGGTGTAGCTGCAGAATGAACTGTCAAACCTGATAAGAAAATGAATCACTGAACCCAGAAAACTTTAAGCAGTCAGAAAATATTGACGTTGACAATGGACTGAGGACAGTAGCTCAGTCCAAGTGCACACAAAAGGATGTACAGCCTTAAAATTTGTTGCAGGCAACATCTACCATTCTGCAGCGTGTAATGCAACAATAGGAAGGGGGAAATGTATTCCACAGGTGTGTAGGGGGGTATTTTGGAAAAATAACTAACGTTAAGTCATGTAAAAATAAGCTGAGAATGTCAAATTGTCCATGATTGCCAATAGGCATGCAACACATGTTCTGTAAAATGCTTGGGTAACAGGAAAAGAGAGAACATTACGCTATCATCAGGAAATAGGAGATAATGAAATAGATGTCAAATAAAGAATGCAACTTGCAGCCAAATAAAATAGTTCCTCTTTTCCACCCTCCTTTTTCTTTCTTCTTTCTAATTCCAAAACACAGTGTTTTGTCCAATACACCAACACTTTTTCATTCATTAGGTTTGAAAGAAAAATCCACCCAATGAATATATCAGCCACATGTACTCTTCTGAAATATGACTGTAAATTTTGCCTGTTTGACACCCTAAAGCTGCTTAGGATTCCTTGAGCTGAAAGGGAGTACTACTTAATCCAGTGGGACCTGGTTCATATATAAGTTCACAAAAGTTCCTTGAATTCTAAGACAAACTGGCAAAGAAAGGTTTTTCATCTATAAAAACCTGTGTCCACTTCCTCATTTAGCTTTTCTTCCATGAACACAAGACATTTTTCCATCATAAAACTAAGACGATGCACATTCCTTCCTCACAGAATGAATCTCACCCACCTGATAAAAATAATTTATATTTGAAGATCACATGACAATTATGAAAAAGTTGCTTTAATCCTTGTTCAGTGGTCATGGTTAACCATCAGGCTGAACTTGTAATCTACAGAGAGAATAAATTGCATGTTCCATTCAAAACTGTGTTAGCTTTCCCTTGCATTTTCACTGTTTAGTATGTCTTTAATTTGAATTCCCTATTTAAAAATATATTAACACACCACTCATTCTTCCCCCCCAAAGTAAATGTACCATTTGTCTCAGCCTTAAAGCTGAGAGACCCTCAGAGCAGGGACTCCTTTGCACCTGTTTCTGAAGCACTCAGCCCTTTAAAGCTAGATCTCAGTGCAACTCAATCATTAATGCAGGTAGAAACTTTCAATTTTTAAAAAAACTTAGTTAAAAAATCCAACAGAATCCCAAAAAAACTCAACCAAACAAACAAAAAAGATCTCAAAAAAACTAAAACCAAAACCTCCAAGCATTAACTTGAAATTTGTGTCTTCATTACTAGATTTCAACTTGAGGGTAGGAAAGTTCTTACATTTGAGGACTATTGTGTGGTTAACTATATAGATTGTAACAGTAGCACCTATTACAAGTGACAAATTAACCCAGCCATGACAAAGCTTTCAGCCATGGGAACTTTCCTATCACATATGGCTACTGGAATATATGACTCTCATTCCTGCACAACCCATATGGAGATTGTCTCAGCACGCATAGGTAGCATATTCACAATTTCCTGTAACTTGCATCTTTCAGTCCCACCTTTCCTCTGCAGCTACATTCATGCAGCTCAAGCTTCTCATGTAAAGCAAACACCCCACTCCACCTCCACATGAGTATTAGCAACACTTATTTTTGCACCATCTCTTTGCTTTGCACTCCCACTGGCAGGTCTGCTGGATGTGATGGTCAAAGCTGACCCACCTGTTCCCAATGCCTCCCAGTTTCAGGAGCTCCCACATGGCCCATTTCCTCCTCCATCTCGGGTTCAGCACCTCCCACTGACCTCAACAGCAGAGAATAAAATCTTGACTATATATAGTAAGGCTTTCAAACATTTCTCACATAATTTGGGTGGGCAGCAGGTGGGAGAAGAGAACACTGAGCACTGCACCCTGTTAGGTAGGTTGTACATTCAGACTTGCCTCAGAAAAAGTTGCTTTTCCTAAGCATCCAGTTTTAGTGTAAATACTTTGTAGTATACCCTCATCTACTGAGCAACTCTTAAACCATTATGAATCTCTTTTAATTATGATCTTAATTATGAATAAGATGTGTTATTATCTCCAAAGGGAAAAGGTGGTTACAACAAAAACTACATATTGCTCTAAATTTGAAATTCCTTTTTAGAGCATATCTTAAACATAATTTACTATATGTATCACATGATCAATGCCAGTTATCACAGTACCACTCAACTATGTACATTACTGGGAAAACTGCTTCTGTCCTGAGGATCTAATAAAAACCCCAAACCAACCAACAAAAAAAACCCATCATAAACCAACAGCTTTTTATAAACAGATTTCAAATTCGGAATTTTTCGTGTTGTCTTTTTCTTTTTACAGTCATTTTCTCCCAACTACTCCACATTCCAAAAATATTCAACAGAAATGGACATTTTGAACATAAATATTTTCTATTAGCAACAGAAATCTACATTTTTTTCTTCTCTTACCCACTTTCTCAAGAATTCTTCTCATCATTTTGTAAATCCTCCAGCTGCACTAAAAACAGTCTCTGCTGACAGAGCCTTTATGCTAGCATTTGTAAACTGCCTTCCTCATTGTCCTGGTCTCAAACACGACACTCATAAACCACATGCATTGCCAGAAAAAGGACTTGGTGGTGGTTGTTTGCAGCACCCTGGCATATATATGTGTCAGTGCTGCGGTTAGTTTCTCGCCCTTAACTAAATGCAGCAATGCCAGCAAAACTTGTCAGGAATGGCTCTCTCAGCCCAAAAGCCCATTGAAACAAACAGAGTTCTACACTAACTTCACTGAATCTCTTCCCAGTCTAAAAGTCCTCATTTTGGCATTGCACATGGACCTTTAACCCTCTTACTCATACATACAGCCTTATGGAAAAAACACTGAGGAAGAAAGAGCCCCAGCCTGGATTTTGACAGTACCTGGCTACAGCTCCTAGCTTGTAGCTTGAGACTACACCCTTTTCTCTGAATACAACTCTTATTCTTGAGGTAGAAAGCAACGGCCTATCCAGTGACATGCAGACCAGAAACATTAAGGTGCAGACTTTCTCTGAAGCATAGATACAGTACATATGGGAGCATATTGACAGCATCCTCTCAGTGAGCCATGTGACAAAGGCAAGGCAATACACAGATTATGAAGATTTATCCTTTAAAACATAATGCTTCAGATATTAGCTACATTAGCATTCGGGCTTCTCTGGGAACAAATGCAAGCCTTAAAATAGCACTCTGGGTCAAAAATAGATCTTTTTTGGTTTTTAAATGAAAACCAACCAGAAATCATGATCAGCTACTCTCTTTTAAGCTGATTTTATCAGGGTTGAGTCACACCAACTATAAACTAATCTCCAGGAAACAAACCCCCCATTACTCTTGCTCTGGAAACTGTTTGCGAGTAATACCTCATTTTTGCCTGTGTGAACGTCACATAGAGACCATGTGAAATAGTAGGGAAAGCAAAACTCAACAGTGAGGCATCAGCCAAATCATCTCAATAGGGTGAGATACATTCTGAATTACCACCACATTATTCTTTAAACAGCTATTCCTCCAACAAGATAAAATTTGGCTAGTTTTTTTCATCCAGCTACATCCCTTGGTACTGCTTGTGCTGCACAGAGATAGTCACAAGAGGTTGTAGTTTCTCCCCAGAGATTCCCTATCTCCACAGAGATCCTCCACAGTCAGGAAGCTGGCAGGAACTTCTCCTGTTCCTACAGTGTACTGGATTTAATGTTAAAAGGCATAGTGGGAAAATATGTGCCAGTGAGTGGGGAGGAAGCATCTTCAGGGGAAAGCAGAGGCAGAAGCTTTTCAAAGGAAAAGAGAAAGAAAAGGTCAGGTAGCAGATCACTAGAGGAGAAAATGCACTGTACCTTTAGGTCTTTGTGTGATGAAAACAATGCATAGAAGCCACACAGCTGTAACTAACTGTTTTCAAGGCAGACAAAAAAAAACCCAAAAAAATAAAAACAAATCAGGCTTTAGCTGATGTTCAGAACAGCTCCTGGCTGCAGAGTTAAAAGCATTGTAAGAACCACAACAGACTCACGTATTTAAAGAGACAATATTGAAATGTTAAGTGATTGGCAAAGAAGAAAAAGGGAAAAGTAAATTTGCCATAGGAAGATAAGACGTAGGGCATGGTGCAATAAATTTCATTACAGCCATAAACCTGTAGAATTAGCTACAGGTCAGATTCAAAAATCAGTGCTTAATAAGTTTTCTCAATATAAATTATGGAAAGAGGACATTGATGTGCCTTCAAATCAACTTTATCCCCCTTCCCAAATCAAGTCTCTATGCTACAGATTTAATACTAAATTAATATTTCTGCCTCTTCCGAGCACACGGAGAAGGGCTGATTTCACTTTTTTTTTTATCTTAAAAGAACCCCTGAAAACCAAATGCAGAGGGCAGTGCATGCACCAGTACTTCTGCATTACCAAATACCAGAGTGTGAAACAATTCCAACAGAGACTGTCCTCCACTTATGTATTTCTTATAGAGAATTAGGTGATTATATACTGTATCATGTGGCTTTGGAATGGCACACAATTATGCAACTATGTTTATATGTCATATACATACTAATGGTAAAGTATGTACTTTTATAAGTTTGGATTAAAAACCTGCTCCAACGAATTTGCTGTCCAAATTCCTTCCAATTTCAATGGAAAGATTTGGGGTTTTCCTGTAATACTATGTGTTTTTTCTAATTTTTAGCTAGTACAAATCTTCAGGAATGTGCAATACAGGCAAATTTTAAGTGTTGAGTTCCAAAGTCAGACTTCAGGGGCACATGGAAAGAAAAGTCAATACACAAAGCAGAGCTGCCTTTAGTGTTAAGCTTCACTAGATGTGTGAATTTGGGCAAATACCTGCTCCCTAAAACTAGTGTGTGTTCTCTATTGATGAAAAGTACTGTAAATAGACCAAGGAGCTATTATTGGTATATACTAATTAACCCTTCAGGGAACTGTAAGCGAAAAGCATAAAAGCTGACCTAGCTTTTCATTTCTCAACTGGTTAGACTTTAGGCACTTTGGCTTTGGGCTACATTCACAAGAGGTAATGGGGCACATGAATCCAGCATGCATGTGATACTGGTATCTATTCCACTCAACAGCTGCCTAACCCTACAGACAGCTTTCTTTCTTCTAGGCAAATCCCTGATCTCCAGGCACACCAGAAACTGCTGAAGTCCTGATTCCTCTGAGCTAAATACTTCACTCCTGCCAAGCCTTGATGGGATTTGTATTACTTCTAGGCCACCAGCTCTTAATACAGTAAGTCCTGTACAAAAGAACAAAATGGTAGTAGTAGAATCATTTTATATATATTAAAAACATTACCTAGCTAGAATACAAAAAAATGCAAGATCGGGCCCTACTCTGAGAGGTGCAGAGCAAGCACTTTGAATTCACTGCCCAAGTCTGCTGAGGAGACAGTTTTCCTGGTTGTGAGACACACATTGGTCTAGAGGAAGAATGAGAATGACAGTTGCAAATTGGCCATTGCTTATGGTTTCCATACCTGCCCTGCTTTGGTTTAATTTACCAGAAAGGGAAGTAGTTTTGATGTAAATACTTCACTCTTGGAGAAGGAGCATGAGGCAGTTTCACCATCTGTTTCCATCTTGAGAGTTTTGAGAAGGTTGTATCAATACTAGTTTCATGCCTCTGCTTTCAGATTCCTCAAGTGTCTCAGCCAAGGAGCTACCTATAAAAGCAAGCTCATCTCTTTCCAAAGCATTTTTGAAGTAAGTTAGGGATACATCCTTGTGCATAAAGTGAACCACAGATGTCTTACATGGACACTACGTCAGTTTCGAGAAAGCGTGCTTACAAGCTCCACAAATAATCCAGAACTGTGTAACCAGCATCTCTCTACAGTGCTCCTCTGGCATCCATTCTGCTAAATTCTCTAGTGAAAAACAAGGAGGCCACAGGAGGGCTTCAAAATTACTGAACAGGTATTTAACCTCTGACAAGTGTGAAATCCAGGAAGAAAGGAACAGGTGATGGTGGATTTGATTCCTCCATTGTCTTCCAGTTTGAGCACTGACTCAAAACTTCCAGGCACACTGCATGTTCACACAGTGTAAACCTATATTTCTATATGACATCTCACATTACTGAAGCTGGAGTCAATTTGGTCATGTGTGGAAGTAACTGGAGGTTTGCAGTATGGGTGGTCACAAGCTGAAAGTACAGTATCACTTGTCCTGGATAAAATCAGAATGCAGTGCTGATTGTTACATCAACTGGGAGTGACTATCCAGATACTAATGATCGTTTAACTGTAATTTCCTTGAATTTTAGTTTATCCACTGTTAAGGAACCTAAACAAAACTTTAAGCATGTTACTTTTGACAGAAAAGTATTAGCCTCGCATAAGAAAACCTTAAAAAATACATTGTTACAGATATTTACTGAATTCAGTAGATGTCTGCAAGGACAGACATGATCTCTTTGCTGCTATGAAGAAGTGAAAAAAAAGAAAAGCTAGTCATTGACCTAACCTGAGAGTTTGCCTTAAAAAGCATGAAATGACAGAAAGAATAACTCTGAACCTGTCTCTGGCTGCTTTCTCTTTCTGACTGTAATGGTTCTTCAGGACAACTTTCAAAGTTTGATTGATCCCTTTCAAATTAAGCCCTCCCTCATCATGCGTCTAGAACCAGAGAAGAACAAGCACCTACTTATTAGCAGGGGTCAGATCTGTTACTGACAGCTGTCTGTAATTCCCAATATGGGCCAGTCAGCTTTGGAGAGTGTAGAAACTTTTGCCTTTCCATTTCTGGCCCTTCTTCACTCAGGGTAGCTACCAATAGTAATGTCTAAATTTTTCTGGCGAAAGAGTGACGCTTTTTGATTGTTTTGCCATTGACATACAATTAGTAAATGAGTCAGCACCTTCTTGTAAAACAGTAGTATGTTCAGAGTGCTGAATCACAGTTTCAAAGGTACTCTAAGGTTCTCTTATCTGCACAGGCAACACATTTTCTGTTTGTTTCAGCAGGTAGGCTATTATTCTGAGGATGAAAAAATGGTTTTGTGGTCTCATGTCTTATTCTGAGATCAGCATTTAACTGTTTCAGTTCACTGCATCTGTAAATGCACATGAGAGTTTTAATTCATTTTTCTAAGTGATGGTTAAAATCTTCCTGAGGAAAATGTACAGCCCACCCAAACTGCTAACTCCATGTTGTCATGGGTTTGGTTAATGAGTGTGGGCAGGGAAAGGTCATGTAAAAAAGAAACTGTGAAAAAGAAGCAGAACGTTCAGTTTAGATTAAAAAACAAAAAGGAGTTTTTGAGTATGAAGTACTGTTTCCTCTGGAATGTAATACCCCATTCTTCACATGCCCCACTTCTACAAACCCCAGCCCTCCATATGCCACCTTGACCTTCCTGTGTGCCTCTGTGTCACTCTTCCCTCCCCCTACTCTTTTCCCACATCCCTTGCACACTTAGCCAAGAGGGGGATGGTGTGCTCGGTGTCTGCCTCTGGATGACGTGTGTCAGCAGCCCAGCAATACGTACATGCTGGCTGGTCACCTGCCCTCTGCCATTAGGCTAGGCAGGGGGCAGCTTCTCTATGCTTTCTCTCAGTCCAGGCTCTTTTCTGCATATAGGCTTGAATTCTCTAGAGAGGCTGGTAGGTACTTACTATACTTGTGATCAAATTCAGCTGAAACTCACAAACCAGTCTGCCTGCTGCCTAAGGTCGTGTAAGAGCACAGCCCCATAACGCTCATGTCTTTAAGAAGGAGGGCAAGAAGAAAAAAAGATCAAACACAAACTCTCTGCAGATGAGCAACATGGTGAACTTAGATACTGGAAAAGTGAGATTAAAGTTCAATAAACGTGATAATTATACATTGGCTAAACATGCACTTCACAGTCTTTCTTCATTCCCTTGGTTTTCCTGAGAAGATAGGGGCACCATAGCTCTAGAGAAACCAAGAGGAATAAGTGCTTAGGCTGTTTTCTCTTCCCTCTCCACAAACTGTCCTGTTCCAGTGAAAACAAATCCAGTTTTTTTCACCCCACGATGGGACTTCATTATATCACAATCCGTCCTTTCTGAGCCAAACTCTCCTTATGTTGAAACCACTGGCAGGACTGACTTCACTGGGAGCAAGAGGTTCCTACATCCATGCTGCCAAGTGAGTTCAGAGTTGGGGCTGTGAAGTCATTCTCGACACCAGGGCTCATTTCCAAACTCATGAAATCAATCCTATGCAATTTTCCCATCAACCTCATGTGTGGAAAGAACAAACATGTATTTCCCTGTAGAGGTAGAAGTATGCAATCACCCTATCTACTTTCAAGGTATAATAAATGTTGCACTTTAGCATTCATTCCATAGTCTAGTGCTTAGGTATTAATCATTCTGTTGCTTGTTTTTCGCTCAGGGATTACTTTGGTAAAACCTTTCCTTCATATCCTCAAAGGAAACCGGAATAAACGATTGCCAAATGCCACATTTCCCATTGGGAAACAGCATTCTCAACCATCTGAACACTTGGTGTACCACCGAACAGCAAAACTGTGTTACAGATAGTATTTATAGTACATTTTATGAGACCAAAAGTTGTCAGTTAAACCACTAGAAACTAATAAATGGGCCTAGCGTCATTTGAGTTGTCAACAGGATATAAGCTGATGTAAGGGGAACACCTACATTTTGTAGGCTTCTTTTGCACAAATAACTGTACAATTGATATTCATGCTAGACTTTGTAGGAATGTTTTGAGTAAGGAATAAAGCAATTTCCTCCACTGCAATAGTAATGATCATCAGATCACTAAAAGACATTTGTTATGTAGGCATGCCTAATTCCTGAATATGATGATGATGTCCAGTAACCTCTATTTTACAGTAAGCATTCTCATATATAGTTGTTTAGTTGAGTGAGATGGCTAGCAACAGAAAAATCACAATATTGAAAACTGTCACCGTGCTTTAAAGGGTGGACATTAAACACACAGAAGAGAGAAATATGATTTCATTTCATAAACAGAAAAAACTTTTGAGTCAAATAACATTTTTTCAATGCCTTAAAGCCATTGAATGAGTTATCTGAAGAGCTTTGAAACTGCATTTATATATGTATATGCAGATTCAACAGCAAAGCCTTCTTTATATAAAAGAAATCAAATTCTCAACTGGTAAGATTCCATTCTTTGTTTTTTCCCCCAGTCATGTGCTGTGAGAGTAATTATTTCAAACAGCTGCTCTGCACTGCAGAGGTACATCAGTATCAGAGGCACAGGTTCTTATTGACATTATATCATAAACACAGAGCATCAAGAAACTCTGACTGAAATGTAAGTCTAACCAAAGACAAAGGCTTGACCACAAGGTTAGAATCTGCTAGATTCAGACCAAGTACTTCTATGTGTCAAGATATGAATCTATTTATTTTTTGATTCTAATGATTTTTAATGATAAAGTCTGGTTATCATTAATACTTCTTTATATGTAAAAAAAAAAATCAAATCAATCAAACCCCTAGGATAAAATGCATGTAAGTGGAAAAATCTGAAATTTTCACTGACAGAACAGCCTGACACTCTTACATGTTAAAGTTTTGAAAATTGTAACACAAACATTTAAAGTATACCTCATCCCTCCTTGGAATTACAGGATAAAGCACAGATGGCACCTTGGAAACATAAATTACAATCTCCTTAGAGAACACGTGCTTTTAACCAAAAGCAGAAATTTCCCTGGAAAAGGAGGCCAAGAAACTTGCCTGTGCAAACAGTTACCATGAAGAAATTGGTGCCATATTCTTTTCAGTTTGGAATAGGATGTGTATGTGAAAAATATGGTGGGAATTTTTATTTCTAGAAATATATTAGGCCATTTGAAAGAAGGAAGTAGTGAGAACCTCAAGTAGTAGTAGGATTTTGAAAGATTTCTACTATTAAAATTTACATAGGGTTGTGATAAAAGTCCCAGTGAGCCTTTTAGCTACGCCTTTCAGCTATGCCTTTCCTCATTAATCCTCTCCTGTTCAATATATACAGAGAGAAAACACCACACTGTTCACTATGAACTCTGAATTTATGTCAAGTTGATCTTAAAAAGAGAGGCAGTTTGAAGAAACTTGTGTTTAAAATCTAGGAAGGACAAATTCATTGTCAAGAGTTTCTATTCTTATGGTTTACTAAGAACAGACACAGTGATAAAAAATATAAATCTCAGAGATAAACAAAAAATTTTAGAGTTCTTCAACACTGAAATTGAGGTAATAAAAGCAAACATAAAGAGCACACTTCATTCTCATACAGCAATGTTTCCAGCACACCTAATATTTTGCAGTGCAGGCAATCTTTGATCAGATAGTGCTGGAGTATGGCTGGGAGGAACAACTGACATTAAGGCAGATCTGTTATGAGTGAGCTCATCAGCCCCTCTAAACAACTCACAGGGCATGTTTGCATTTACAGATGGAGATATAACCCTCTACCATGGACTGACCTAATCAGGACAACTTCAGCCTAGCAGTGAAATAACAGCAGAGGTCCAGCACAGGCTTGCTCTGGCTGTCCCTGGGATTCCAGGCAGATCTGTACAGCCCACATCGATTGACATTTTGCTTACTTGGTTACAGTGGCATTGGGTACTTGATCTCAACTGAATTAAGGCAGAGCAAGACCTGTGATCACGCACAGCATGTCCCAAGTTCAGTACGCATAGTCCATACAAGATCTGAGTTTTACTGAGTCTGCTAGTAGGGAGAAACCTTCTTTATACAGCAGTTCTCAGGCCATGGCCTTTCTTTTGCCAGATAGTACAACAGAGCTACTTTGCTGGCTCCACTCCAACCTAGGATTCCTCTGGTGTGAAGGAGACTGCTGAGTTGCAGGCTTGCTTTGGTGGAAGGATGCAAACCATCTCGGTATGATCCCTTCCTGCATCCCATGTGAAGGCAAGGTGTTTATCAAAACAGCTTCCTGGTAAGCCCTGCTAGTTTAGGTCATCTATAAAGCTGGATGGCCATGGGCATTTGTGCTTTGTATTAATATGATTTTTTTTTTGTAGACAAATGAGCTCAAATGGGTTATTGTTAAATATATTTTTTTTTTCTTGTTCTTTTATATTCCTCTGATTCTCATTGCTCTAAAATGAAACACAGATGCTCTTATGCTAGTCAAATGGAAACTAGAAATATTCATTGCTAGATATAAGTGACTGACATTTAAAACTGAAGGCTACTCCTCATTTTATACCTAACTGGAATGAGTCACTATCTGGGACATTTATCCTACATCTGTAGTCTAGTTTTCATTTGAAATCTCCCAGGAAAGAATCGGGATCTCCCAAAAAAATATCCTATAACAAAATGTACTTGTTTTCCTAGATGGAGAATGAGGACATTGAAAAAAAATTACTAGATTTGCAGAATAAAAGCATCAGTACATTCACCTTGCAGTCTAGCAAAGTTTACTGCTCTGACATGGGCACTCAAAATCCCTACACAATACATATAGAAAAGTTAAATGCTCAAACATGGGAGCTCACAAGAATCAGGAGCTCTCTAGAGCATGCAAAACCTGCCAAGGAGATGGGTGCAGCTACAGCCCCAGCTAGAAGAGCATGAGGCATTTTTCCTACTAGGAGAAACCTCCTGCCCCAAGAATACACTATTAGGGATCTAAGCTAAGCATCCCTGTGGAAGAGGAGCAACTTGTAACTAAATGTTTATGGAACTCTTTCAGCATGTGGAAGTTTTCCTCATCTGTGAAGACTTGAAACTGCTTCTCTGGTGAAAGTCCCTGACTGATCAGATCATAGGTCAATTTGTATCTAAAGCTGTCTTAATCCCATGTTTCATTTTCAAAGGACTAGGAAATATTTGTGCATCAGAAGATATCTCCCCAACTTGGAGTCTTTGTCTCCAAGCTGGAGAGAAATCAGTGGCTAAGTATAAATGATTAAACATTTGCTAGATCATTTCTTATCAAACTCTGAACTATTGACTTGATTTCACACACAAGAAACCTTTCCTTGTTCTTTTAGGTTCTGCAAACTGAAGATTATGATGATTCATTTTAATTTCTTCACTTGCTGGAAATTTATTTGAAATTAAGACATCCAAGAACTGATATCACTGGGATATCAAATTGCTTAGAGAAGAGGAAGAAAGTGAATGTGTGAGTGAATTCCCATATAAAAGGGAAGTAGTGGAAGAAATAAAAGCAAGGAAAATTTTAGTACATTTTTTGTCCTTATGAAAATGGATTTACTTAAAAAATAACTGAGTTTTTCATGGAAGAACTTTCCTATGCAGTTATCTATCTATTCTCTATCACCTAGCTACCAATCTGCTGGTTTGATTCTTTTTCACCTACTCAATATCAAACCACGGCACTTATTTGCACAGCTTGCAGCAGACTGACTGCTCCAGGGTTTTCTTTGTCTAAATTCTGTGACTCTAGCACGAAACTAGCTGGGCAGTATTCTTTATCAATTGGCATCATAGCATGATATTATACCTTTGGTTCCGGTTTCAATGCGGACATGTTTCAAGTACCCGATCTGCTTGCCAGCAAAGAGGTCTGTTCCAAGCCCACTGAAGTCAGTAACAGCCTTTCTGCTGTTTGGCCACATTGGAATTAACTAAAGATCTAACACAAATAAATCAGAATATTTAACTGGATGTAAGAATGCTAAATGAGGATAGACCTTTCTTGAGCAGCTTTTTTAATCATAAAGTCATGTCTTTGGAAGAAGAATAATCATAGAACCATAGAATCAACTAGGTTGGAAAACGCCTTTAAGATCATCAAGTACAACCATTACACCAGGACTGCCAAGGTCACCATTAAACCATATCACTGAGTGCTTCATCTACATGGTTTTTGAACACTTCCATGGACAGCGATTCTACCGCTTCTCTGGGCAGCCTATTCCAATACCTGATTACCCTCTCTGTGAAGAAATTGTTCCTAATACCCAGCCCAAACCTCCCCTGGCACAGCCTGAGGCCATTAGTTCTTGTCCTATTATTTGTTTTTTGGGAAAAGATACCAACCCCTACCTCACTACAACCTCCTTTCAGATAGTTTTAAACAGCGATAAGGTCCCCCCTCTGAGCTTTCTGCAGAATAAACAACCCCAGTTTCCTCAGCTGTTCCTCATAAGACTTTTTCTCCAGACCCTTCACCAGCTTTTTGGCCCTTTTCTGGACCCACTCCAACACCTCAATGTCTTTCTTGTAGTGAGGGGTTCAGAACTGAGCACAGTATTCAAGGGGCAACCTCACCAGTGCCCAGTACAGGGGGATGATCACTGCCCTGGCCCTGCTGGCCACAACATTTCTGATACAGGCCAGGATGGTGTTGGCTTCTTGTCTGCGTGGGCACAAAGTGGCTCATGTTCGGCCAGCCATCAGTCAGCATCCCAGGTCCTTTTCCACCTAGCAGTCTTCAGTCATTCTTCCCCAAGCCTGTAGTGCTGCATGGTGTTTTTGTGGCCCAAATAATAGAACCGGCACTTCCCTTGTTGAATCTTATACCACTGGCCACAGCCCATTGATCCAACCTGTCCAGAAACCTCTGAAGAGCCTTCCTATACTTCAGCAGATCAACAGTCTCAGCCAACTTGGTGTCTCCACAAATTTACTGAGGGTGCACTTGATCCCCTCATCCAGATCATTGATAAAGATATTAAACAACACTGGCCCCAGTACTGAGCCCTGGGGAACACCACTAGTAAACGGTCGCCAACTAGATGTGACACCATTTACCACCAATCTTTGGGCTCGGCCACCTAGCCAGTTTCCAACCCAGTGAATAATCCACCTATCCAGGCCATGAACACCCAATTTGTCCAGGAGAATGCTGTGGAAGACAGTGTCAAATGCTTTACTTAAGTCCAAATAGACAATATCCACAGCCTTTCCCTCATCAACCAGGTGGGTCACCTTGTTGTAGAAGGAGATCAGGTTGGTCAAGCAGCACCCACCCTTCATGAACCCACTCTGACTGGCCTGATTCCTCTGTTTTCCTGCATGTGCTTTGTGATCTCACTCAGGATCATCTGCTCCATGACCTTTCCTAGCACTGAGATCAGGCTGACAGGCCTTTAGTTGCCAGGATCTTCCTTTTTGCCCTTTTTGCAGAGAAGCATCAAGCTGGCCATCCTCCAAGCCTCAGGGACCTGCCCACTAGACCAGGACTGCTGATAGATGATGGAGAGTGGCTTAGCAAGCTCCTCTGCCAGCTCCTTCAGCACTCTTGGGTGTAACCCATCTGGCCCCATAGACGTATATACAGCTAAGTGGAACAGGAGCTGGCTAGCCACTTTTTCCTGAACTACGGGGACTTCAGCTCCCCACCTCTGCCATCCAGCTCGGGGAACTGAGTACCCTGAGGATGGCTCATGTGACTATTAAAGACTGCAGCAAAGGCTGCATTAAGTACGTCAGCCTTTTCATCATTCTCAGTCACTAAGTTTCCCCCAGTATCCAGTAGAGGATGGAGGTTCTCCTTGCCTTCCTTTTATTGCTAATATATTTGTGAAAGTACTTTTTATTATCCGTTATGGTAGTGGCCAGATTTAATTCCATCTCTGCCTTTGCCTTTCTAACTTTCTCTCTACATAAACTAACAACATCCTTGTACTTTTCATGGCTTGACTGTCCCTTTTTCCACAGGTGATAAATTCTCTTTCCTGAGTTCCAGCACTATCTCCCTGTTCAGCCAGGCTGGTGTCTTCCGTGCTGGCTTGATTTTTGGCACACTGGGACTGTCCACTCCTGTGCCTCAAGGATTTCATTCTTAAAGAGTGTCCAGCCTTCCTGGACCCCTTCGTCCTTCAGTAAGGTTTCCCAAGGAATTCTGTCAACCAGCATCCTAAACAGGCCAAAGTCAGCCCTCCAGAAGTCTAAGGTGGAGATTCTGCTGACTTTCTTCTTGACTTCTCCAAGGACTGAAAACTCAATCATTTAACCATCACTTTGCCCAAGATGGCTTCTAGACATCGCATCACTCACCAGTCCTTCTCTGTTTGTGAACAGCAAATTAGCTAGGCACCTCCCGTAGCTGGCTCACTAGCCAGCTGGATTAGGAATTTATCATCAACACCCTCCAAGAACCTCCTGGATTGTCTCTTCTCTGATGTGTTGTATTTTCAGCAGACGTCTGATAGGTTGAAGTCCCCCACAAGAACAAGGGCAACTGATCATGAAATTCTCCCAGTTGTTTGAAGAACACTTCATCTGTATCTTCATCCTGGCCACGTGGTCTGTAACAGACTCCTACCAGGATACCTGCTTGGTTGGCCTTCCCCCGGATCTTCATGCACAAACATTCAGCCTTCTCACTCACAACATTTAGTTCAAGGCAGTCAATGCACACCCTGACATACAACTCAACCCCATCACTTCTTTTTCCTTGCCTATCTCTTCTGAAGACCCTATAACCATCCACTGCAGCATTCCAATCATGTGAATCATTCCACCACGTTTCTGTGATGTCATAATTTCTCTGCTGCAGAATGGCTTCCAGCTTCTCCTGTTTGTTGCCCATACTGCAGGCATCGGCATAAATGCATTTAAGTTGCCCCATGGATCTGGACTCCAGCAGTGGCATGCTACCACGTGGCTCATTTCTAGCAAGCCACCTTCAACCTAGTTTAAAGCCCTCTCTATGAGCCCTGCTAGCTCGTGGGCTAGGATTCTTTTCCCCCTTTGGGACAGGCATACCCCATCTGCCTCTAGCAGGCTTTTTGCCATGTACAGTCATTGATGGTCAAAACCCACAAAATTCTGGTTCTGATACCAGGCATGGAGCCAGGAATTAGTGAGACTTTTCTGATGTAACCATTATCATTGATTGCAGCTGGCAGGAGAGATGAGAACACTACGTGGGCTCCTGAACCCTGAACCCAGGCCCTCCCAAGTCCTCCCAAGGCCCTGAAGTGCTTCTTGAGTCCCCTCAGGCTTCTTGAAGAGATTTCCTCATTGCCCACCTGGAAGTCTAATAAGTCGCAGAGCCATACCAAATGAGTGAGTTTTCTGGTGAAGTCCCTTACCCTGGCTTTAGAAGTATGGCTTTAAGCCACAACAGTTAAAGTCTACCTTACATCCAAGTACTAGTTATATGGTTTGTCTGAACAGTTCTTTTTTTCCAGCTCTTAAATACAGTGCATGCCTAGAAGAAAACACTACTCTGTCCCTAAAAGCCTTTGTTTTGATTTATGAAAAAGAACACTTAAAAATAGCAAGGGTAATCAAATAACCCACTGATCATATCAGCTGGCAGATTTCAGAAGAGTAAGCATATAAATTACTATAGATGTTCATAGCAAACTGTATGGTGGTTTCTGGGACAGAAGCAGAGTCTTTTCCAGTTTTAGTTCCTAGATGTCTGATATTCTTTTCCTCTACCTCTTGAGGCTAATATCCAAAATAGAAAACACACAAAACCCCCAAACCAGTTCCTGTGTTTAGCTTCATAACATGTCAAACAATTTGGTGAAGTAGGGGTTGGTTTGGGATTAGGTTTTATTTTTTTCTGTTTTGGTTTGGGGAGGGGGAAGGAGATCACTCTTAATTTTTTCAGTAAAGTTGTCTCTAGATAATGTGTGCTGGATTCAGGTGGTTCGTATTTACCCAACTATACACTCAATGGTTACCAATTAATTCAGTAGTAGCAAAGTTCTCCATAGCTTTTCTTATTTTTTTCTGCAAGCCCAAGACCATCTATTTATAATGCAATGGAAATTTTGGCTTTGCCCTTAGTAGAAAGAAACTTTTACCTATTACCCCCATACACTTATCCTTTCCTACCTGTTTACACACCTAGGCACTGGCTTCTATGCTTTGACAAATAGATATTTGTACTCTGCCCCTTAAATCATGTACCCATCTGCACCTCTTCCCTTTATGGTTCCTCTGCTATTGCCAGCCATTTTATCCTCATCTCCATTTCTTCCTCCAGTCATTGCATTTTTCAACCACATGTCCCTCTTTCCCAAAGTTGTCAAGGCTCGCCACTTCCACTGCAATCTTTCCCACACCATCAGCGTGAGCATTTCCTGTCTTTCCCCAAAACTCAATCTTCCCTGACTGCTTCTTCCTCAAATAGGGAATTTGCAGACCAGTAATTATGATTCAAGGATGACGACTATGTCAAATGTGAGGCACAGCTGAATTTTCCATTCCGGGGGTCTTTCCTGGAGCAGCTGTATGGCACGGAAAGGCTTGTCAGCCTGCCTGTGCTGATAATGTCATGGAGGAAAGCAGCAAAGAGTCCCAGTCTTGAGCTTCCCCAGCACCTGGGTAAGATCCCTTCCCTTAGGCAACCCTGCAGACTCCTTGTGGCCACCTCTCTCTCTCACCTCTTCCTCTCCAGCAAAGTCAAAGTATCAGAAAAGGGATTTATCTAGCCACTTGCTAGCCTGCTTACATTTATATTTACTGGAATGAGCAACATTGTTGCAATTGACAGAAACATCTAATGTGATGGCGCTAAGCACATGCATAATTATGCATAGAATGAGGGTTGGCAACTGCCACCTCTTTGGAAAACGGCAGTACTATCCTGCACTTCCCTGTCAGGATTGATGCAGAAGGCTCCAGGAAAAACTCAGGGGTCACAGCTGAAGAAAAAAACTCAGCCTATCCTCTGTTATATTAGACAGCCTCAGCTATGATAAAACATAATTATTAAATCATAAGCCACAAAATCACTTACTTAATGACAAGAAAACCAGAATTGAAATGAATTTAACTCAGAGAAAGCCTTAAGGAAAAATCTGTTATAGGATAATTATTTTCCTTTAAGACTAACTTAATATTAACTTTCTACAGAATCACAGAATCAAAGAATCGTTAGAGTTGGAAGGGACCTCTGGAGATCATCTGATTTTGAAAAGCAGATTTGGAAATGATGAGAAAGAGGTGCACAACATTTAAGGGGCAGATATCCCTTCAGAGGTGCCCCTGGCTGTCTGCAGCGTGTGGTGACAGGGTCTGCCTTACACGGCTCTAGCCGAAGAGTAACCATTGGGATTTACTTTTGGATTGTCTCGTGAGCTATATCTTGGTCAAGGCAGGGCCACCCAGAGCAGTTACACAGGAATGCGTTCAGGTGGGTATTGAATGTCTCCAGAGCGGAAGATTCCACAACCACCCTGGGCAGCCTGTTCAGTGCTTTAGCCTTTAGTTTAGTTTATGGTTATTGCTCCTTGTCCTATTGCTGAGCATCACTGATAAGAGTCTGGCACCAACATCCTGGCATCCACCTTTGAAATATTTACATGCATTAACGAGATCCCCTCTCAGTCTGCCCTTGACTAAACAGGCCTAGCTCCTGCAGTCTTGTAAGTCCTTGTAAGAAAGATGCTCCAGATCTTAATCATTCCTGTGGCCCTCCTCTGGACCTTCTCCAGTAGCTCCATGTCTGTCTTGTACACAGGAGACCAGAACTGGACACAGTACTCCAGATGTGGCCTCATTAGGGTCAAGTAGAGAGGGAGTATCACCTCCATTGACCTGGTAGCCGCTCTCTCCCTGAGGCACTCCAGGATACTATTGACCCTCCTGGCTGCAGGGAACACTGCAGCTTATAATCAACCTATCATCTACCACAGGCAACCTTTTAGCAGCCCCACACTTTAGAAAATCAGTATAAAGCACATACCTTTGGACAGCTTGAAGATCCGTGCTGCCAGCGATGAAGCCTCCCACACTTTGCTTTCCAGTGTCACCACACTTGTGCAAGGATGGCAGGGACTTACCTGCTGCCCTCCAGACTGCGCCTTCCTTGCCTTTGCTCCACACCCAGGGCCTGATGGTGGCTGTGTCCAGCACAGCTGGGTGCAGACTGTTGAGGAACAGCCCTGCTGGGGCCTGGTGCCCTGCAGGCCTGAGCTCACTGTGGAGCAGCAGCGCAGGGCAGGCTGGGTACCTGCAATGGAGCCTGTGGGCAGAGGGGTGGGTAAAGGCCCCAGATGAGGCTGCTCACGGCCATTAAGACCCACTAGTGCTCTTGGGACGCTGCCATCATTTTACAGGGATTGCCCTGTGGGGTCAGTGTCAGGACAGGAGTTGTGACTGCTGCAAAATGGCCGCCTTCCAGAGCAGCGGGATAGCCCAGGTGGTCCTAGAGTTATCTTGCTGCCTTCTTAAAGAGAAGCAAGACGAGAAGCTGTCTGCTCTTCTGTCTGAGCGAGAAGCAACTCTCTTTCTCATTGGTTCCGAATCTGCTTTTCAAATCCATATTCCACTCAAAGCAGTACTCCGTTCAGATGTGCTCCCTTCAGATGTGCCCCTGGCTGCCCGCAGCGTGCAGTGACAGGCTCTGCCTCATGCGACTCTAGCCAAAGAGTAACCATGGGGTTTTACTTTTGGATTGTTTTGTGAATGATATCCTGATGTCTTCTGAACACTAGGAGCCCAAAGACCTCAGGCAGAGAGGCAAGACTCGGCTTTCCCAGAGAAATCCCTGGGAATGTGGTCCTTGCTCTGCACTGGTGTAGGGTATTTCATCTTTCCTTCTCTGAGCTGCTCTGCAGAAAAGGACCTGGGATGCTGACTGATGGCTGGCTGAACATGAGCCAGCTTGTGCCCACACAGACAAGAAGCCAACACCATCCTGGCCTGTATCAGAAATGTGGTCAGCAGGGCCAGGGCAGTGATCATCCCCCCGTACTGGGCACTGGTGAGGTTACACCTTGAATCCTGTGTTCAGTTCTGGGCCCCTCACTACAAGAGAGACATTGAGGTGTTGGAGTGGGTCCAGAGGAGGGCAACGAAGCTGGTGGAGGGTCTGGAGCACAAGTCTGATGAGGAACAGCTGAGGGAACTGGGGTTGTTTAATCTGGAGAACTCTCTTTCTGAGGGAAGACCTTATCGCTCTCTACAACTACCGGGAAGGAGGTTGTAGTGAGGTGAGGATTGGTCTCTTCTCCCAAGTAAAGAGTGATAGGACAAGAGGTAATAGCCTCAAGTTGAGATTTAGACTGGATATTTGGAAATTTTTTTTCACTGAAAGGGTTGCCAAGCATTGGAACAGGCTGCTCAGTGGAGAGGTCGGGTCATCATCCCTAGAGGTATTTAAAAGGCACGTAGATGGGGTGCTTAGGGACATAGTTTAGTGGTGGACTTGGCAATATTAGGTTAATGGCTGGACTTGATGATCTTAAAGGTATTTTCCAACTCAAATGACTCTGTGATTCTGTGGCTAAAAAAAGTGACGTCGAACTGTTCATTCTTTTGAAGAAAAGAAAAAAAAAAGAAAAAAGGAATACAAGGGCAACCAGCAACAACCATGTTAAAAAATGGTCTCTGGTTACCTTCCAGTGGAAGTTAGGGGTTTTACTACATGCTGAAAGGGTACAACATACCCCGTTACATATTTTGATTATCAAACCAGTCTATTACAGGAATGGTACCCCCCTACATGTCTCTGTTAATGTTGTGCAATAATTTCCACTCTAGCCCACTCTTCTCAGTCACCCACCTAAACCTCTTGCTCAAGCTTTTACACTTCAGCTTAAAAATTTCCGCATTTGGCCTCTGTTTTAAGCTACAACTTTTTTTGGAAATGTGAGGTAAAACCGTCTTCTGAGTACAAGGGAAAAGGAAAACACACTTCTCTGTGTCAAAAAAAGCCCCAAAACCAAACCAAAAATGTCACTGCTTTTTCACAGCTCTGGGGATGGTTGAAGATGAAAAAAAAGGAAAACAATTGTAAAAAGAGTCTTGTAAAAAAGCAGGATATTTCCTAGGCTAGAAGGCTATTGGGTTGGAGTTGACAGCGACATGTGTCTATGCATGCCTTAGTGAAGAGTTGTGAGTTTATATACTTTTTCATATATATAGTATATAAAGTATACACTTTTTACACTAAATAAACTTTTATATATCTGTTAAGGGATACATATATAGTAAAAACATATATGTGTAGGTGTGCGCTGTCCTCCATACAGATACTGTGTATGTAAGTTTTTAAGGTACCTCAAGAGAATCACATGTTGAGAGCAGGCAATGCAGTGCCCAGCAAAGGCACAGCTATGGTGCCAAACCCCCATGCAGACTTAGAAAATGATTCAGAAAGCACAGTTAGAGATACTGAATGAGGGCCCATTGAATTTCATAGTTTTTCCTTTACTGATTTTGAAAGTTCTAGGACTGGGATTTCTTAAAGACTGCAAATATCTGTGGGAGAGAGGCCTTGGTGTGTTTCCACAGATGATTAATATAACTCCCCCAACTGCTCATCTCCTAAGCTGCCAAGGCCGCCCTTTCTGAAGGATGGACAAGCCTAGCTTACTCTTTAGGCAAATAACTACCAGGCAGGATCTCTTCTCAGAGAAAGGGATTTCTATGTAAGCTGGTGGACTTTTGGCAAGCTACAGAAAGTGAAATAATTGCTTTAAACTATTGCTTTTCTGTTTGTTTTAATTTCCTCAGAAATTCTGTAGAAGAATTTTGCTAGCAGAAGCTTGACCATGGTTAAAAACTGAGGAGAAAATATTTTCCAGTGTAAGTGGTCTACTCACTTGGAAGAGAAATAACCTGAGCCAAGCACCACAGCAGGCAATGTCTGCAGCATGCAGCTGATGCTCCCTCTTGCTTCCTCCACCCCTGTTAGCCATTCCTTCCCAGGAAAGCCGTCACCTGGGAGAGATCTTGGCGCCAGAGGCGTGCAGTCCCTTCAGGCTGTGTAAGGGCACACTGTCATATCCTCTGTGCTTCCGCTGTTATTGATTGGCCCTTTTCTGCATTTTGGGGCATTCTTACAAGTGCAGCTCTTCTTAAAAACAACTACTTCGAAGTGAGCACTGATGTCATTGCTGACATTATGCTCTTTCCATTTTACACATTGCATCTATGGTTGTAACTAAAAATGTCATGGTTTTACCTTGTATTTTAGAAATAATACTGAGTCATATAATTCCTTCCTCCTATTTACAGTTTCTTAGCTTCTCTTCAGCAAATACAAAAAGTGTGCTTTTGACAAAGCTGTTTTAAGAAAAGACAGACAGAAACTATTTTCAGGGAGACTATCTGAGGCACCAACAGTTGGCCTTATTCTATCCCTACTGAAATAGTTCCTTGTTTTTAAAGTCTTTTATTTAAATAATAAAGAATAAGAGAAAACACCATCTGATCAGAAGTTGTCTGTACAATCTAGAAATGGTTATTAGATCGTGGGTGGTCAGGAGCCAATGGGCTTTCTCCAGTTCCAGACTAAAGCAAAAACCTCCCTATCCTGATTCTGCTCATAAAGGGGTTCTAGCCAGCATCATTTCCAGAGTGTCATGTGGTAGGGGCTTCCTAACCTCGCAGAAAGCACTTTAATCCAGAATGAAAAACATGTCCTGAGAGAATATTTTAAATCAGCATTAGCTCTGTGCAACAGTTACAAGGATGAGGTAGCTGCAGATCCTATTCACATTCTATTGATAGATCCTGCAATTACTTGTCATACACTCTTGGCTGGTTTTAGTTTTGATTCTCTGACTGTACAGGCTCATGACAAATGGAAAGAAGGAAAAGTTGTCTTAAAATCTTCACCAAAACTTCAAATAATCTTGAAGTAAAAAAAGCACAAAATTCCATTGCTCCAAACTTCTGGTTGAAATACTAATAAGGAAGTTCAGTGATCAAAGCAAAGCTTCTGGACTGCACAGAAGAAGGCTTTTCAGGATTTTAAAATTTCATTTTCCAAAAGATCTAACCTTTTGGACCTTCCTGGTTGTGCTTTGTGTGTTCTGTTTGCAAGGTATATATGCTGTAGTTAGAAAGAATGCTTTCTCATGGAGAGTAAACATTTTTATAGTGATTAATTAAATTAATCTAATTCCAAATCCCATGGATTTCTCTTGAAGTAATCAAATGCACCAAATTAAACAGAAGTTAATCACCTTGCTTAATTGGGAACTCAGCAACTCCTTCATGGTTTTATAATTTTTGAAACGTTATAAGCAATTTGTATTTGTGAATAGGACTAAAAAAGCTTTCCTGACTGATGGAGTTGAGGTGGAATGGGTTGATATAAAGGATCTATTAAAACATCATTGGAAAAAGCTCTATAGTTCATGCATTGGTTCGGTTAATCTCTATAGATTTTTTAATGCTATTGCTGGAAGGCTGGTTTGGGAGAGGAAGAATGCAACCTTCTTTTTTGTACTTCATGGATCCTTAACCCTTATTTAAAGAGGACTTTGGATTTTAGACCAAATAACTGTTCTTGTAATTATATCAAACAGTTAAAAAAAAAAAAGCTAGTTAATGATGTTCAACATAAGTAATCATGTTAAATAGTGAAATTTAATTTCTTAAAAACTTAAATCCTCATATCTTTTGGAATGCATTGTACTGTAGGATGTCTGAGTAAATTAAATTCTCCCTTGCACACTAAAACATCAATTTCCTTATGGTAATTATCTGCTAGATTGGATCTGTCAGTAGCAGGGAAGCATGCCTGACATTATACCCTTTTTACAAAAAATGATTACAAAAAATTAAGACGAATGAGTAAAATTAAGGCTGCGGCTGGTAAGCCCATATAAAGCTCTCATAGATCACTTTACATAAGCTACCATTGTACTGGATACTAAGCTTTTAATGACTAGTTGCATAATGAGGTGAAGGCCATTAAAGAACAGCAGAGGTAACCGATCACAGAGATAAGAGCTAAAAAATGATTTTCAGCCAACTAGAAGCAATTTATTATACACAAAAAACACAGCTCTAACTGAAATGTCTGGATAGATGAGGAACTTTTGAAAGTTGACAGGATTTCCTTCCTGGGGAAGTTTTACAAATACGATGGGAGCCTGTCTCTGTCATATTAGATTCTTTTTCTCTGCTATTCAGTACTCCAGAATTGGTGTGGAGGGATTTTTTTCATGCTGTTTCTTAATATGGCTGGACTATAGCACTACATTTCATTAGCCCACTTGAAAGGTAAATTAGAGTGAGAAGTAGCTATTATAAAATAAATTCACAGCACACTGCCAGTGAGCGGTGTATGGAAACAGGTTAGTGGTTGCAAGTCAATTGATACCCTATCCTGGGTGGAAAAATAGCATCAATGTTACAGAACTGCCTCTCGGGATGGGGGTTTAGGGTTGCAAGGTAACATATTGCTCCTGGGGCAGTGTAAAAATTAATATGTAAGTAAATGCTCTTATAATGAACAGTCACTCCGGGCCAAACCAGAAAAAGTGCCTCAAAGGTAGCACAGAGTCAAATGTTGAGGTATCCCCATCTCATAAAGGAAACCACATCCTTCATTTAGACCAAGGGAATGTGGGAAAGAGTGCCTAAGGAGCAGCAGGAACTGCAGGTGCAGGCAAAAATCTGCAGCTGGGCTGTCTGAAACACTTGGTGTGTAGCCACCTTAACCCAGCCAGTGGGAGATACACACATGGGTATATAAACATGTATATAAACATACACACAGACACACACACAGACACACACACATATACATCTAACATACTGATGCACACACATACTAGCATATTTACTGTGTCTATATAAAACTCTATTGTTTACTGAAAAGTATAATTTTCACAGCACTTTATAACAAAAAAACCAGCCTGGGAAAGCTACTTTATCCTCTCTCTTCCTTCTTTTCCACATCTCCTTTATGTGCTATCAAAGTTCAGTGGTGTCCTGGCTTACATGATTCAACAAGGCTGGATAAACCATAAGCTGATAAACCATAAGCTGCGTGGAGATAGGGGAGGTTACTACGGACAAACAGGAAAGTGTCCAAAGGAGGGACACAGAGGTGGGTGTGGGGCTTGAAGCACATCATCTAAGGACTAAGGAACTTTATCCTGAAGAAAATGAGTCAGATGGGAGGGTATAACTGCAATCTTCAACTAACCAAAGAAAGGTTAGAACTTTGTAATGGAGTCCAGTGTTTCTGTGAGGTGTAATTGCTGAGTGACATCAGCCAATAGTCACAGACCCTAATAAAGACAACACAAAGAAAAGATGCTCACGGGGAGAGTTGGGAAAGACTGGAATGTGATGCCCGCACAAGTGTGGAGTCTCCATTCTTGGAGATTTTTCATAAGCCAGCTGGGCAAGACCCTGGGCAACATGCTTTGCCTTCACTTTGAAGGCCAAATTTTGAATGGGGGGTTTATATAGATAACATCTAGAGCTCCACTACAAACTATATTTTTTCTATGACTCCACGATTCTTTTCTGAAACTTATGGCCATCTTATTCCCATAGAAGTTGTGAATCCTATCCATATCGCTTCCTCACAAGTGCGTATCCTAATTCCCAGGATAGGCTTCTTAGGGAACTGTTCCTTTATTGTTATTGTTGTCTTCTGGAACTTGATCTAGTTTATGTATGCGCTGTGCCAGGTAATTCTGTGCATGCTCTGAAACAGATTTCTGCAACTGTGTCTATGTGAGCAAATTAAACTCCTTAGAGGACTGTTCTTTGCTATACAACTGGAACAGCTATGCTATTAGATTTTTAGCATGGTACCTGACCTATTTTTGGTTCATGCTGAACAGCATTCTTCTCCACTGGCCCAATAACATCTCAGACATAAATTCAGAAATTGGCAGGAGTTACCAATCCTTCTTACCAGTGGCATCCTTGGTTTTGAGTCTCGCCAAGTTAACACTACAGACATTTGGCTGTTCCTTGACCCAAGTGCCATCAAGTGGCCCTTGATGTGTTTTAATTCATCAGTACAGACACAGCCTCAAAGTCTAGGCAACTTTCAAGCCAAAGAGTCAACTTCAGGCTGCCATGGCAGTTGTGTACCTTGATATATATTGTGGGGAGGAGTATTAATCTCAGTTTTTGATTTGAGTAATTAAATCCCACCTGACTTCTGCTTTAGGGATATATTGCCCTCTGTGCATCAAATCTTTAGCCATTAGAAAGCTGCAGCCTGATTACAAAGCACTGAAGTCAGTGGAAGCTTTTGCTTTTTTTTTTTATATTTTGTTTTTCTTGGAGCTTCTCCAGTTTACTGATAAGGTGCATAGTTTGAGTTACCTTGCATTTAGGCAGCTTTATCAAGGCTGTCATTAATACTTCTCTTTTTTAATCACTTACATTTGTGATGTGGCTTGCCTTCTATAACATCTTCAGTCATTCCAGTCATTTCTCCTTTATCCTCTAATTATTTTAAGTGTAAATCAGTTTGATTTACAGCCTGCAGACTGTGTCATTATCTGAGATGTGTACATACTAGCATATTTACTGTGTCAAGCTGATGGTGGCTAATACAATTATATGTTTTTTTCACTGATATCTGATCTGCTAATTAACTGGAAAATATTTTGATTGGGGTGACTGCTTACCCAAATTATTTAATTGTCTCATGCAAGGGTGTCAGCAAAAGAAATTAATAATGGAGATGAGCCTAGGAAGTTCTGTGAGATTTCACACTAACAGTTTTTCAGGGTAGGGCTGGAATTAGACAAATAGAGGAATAGCAAGAGCAGCGTGGAGCCTGCAGGAAAAGAAATTAGCTCACATTTTAATTTCAATACATAATAATAGTAAGAGAACTTAGGTTTTATCTATTCCCTTTCCAACTTGATTTTCCTACTTTCTTTACAAAGCAAGGTGCCCTGATCCCCCTACTAAAAGAGTGTGTATGTGGAGGAGATGAAGTTTAAGAGAACTAAGACCATAATGCAGAGATATTGGAAAGCCCTAACTCTGAGGTCTGTGCCAGGTTAAGTGGATTGGACTTCTTTAACAATCTCGGGTGGGCTTTTTAACCTGAACTGACTGCCAGTCACTGCTGAACTGAACATGGTAGAAAGCTGCAAGTAATTTTATCAGCTGTGAGTTTTTCCTTTTACCCTGTGCACAATACATTGGACACTCTTTCTTCAAGAAGCATAGTGGTCCTGTAAGAAACTTTGTTTAGTTTTTAAGCAGAAAGTCTATGAATTACTATTTTTTTACTAAAAGTAATGAACTCACTGAATACTCAAAGGTTCTTGCTGAAGAAAATGTCTGGTTTAAAAGATATATCTGCTTTACTCAATAACTGCAGTATTTGTGTATTGTTAGATTTCTTATCTGCAATGAAATGGTTAACTACTTTGAGTGGTGTTGAGTGAGTGACCTATAGGTTTTTTAGTGGTCATTGATAGAAACAATAAGGTTTACACCACAGGATTCAGCAAGATATACGCTGTTCTAAAATTGAGAACCCGCGATGTGCTTGTGTTCAGTTTTGTCCGTAAGTACTTTGTTATAAAGTGATAATTTCTTGAATCAAAGGCCCACATCAAAGATGAGAGAAGCTGCATAAATGTACTTTTATTCATGTGAATAGCTCCACTGAATTCCTTCATACAGCTACTTGTGTGGTTTAGATCTTTATTAAGAAGTCCTGGAAATTTCATTTTGCATTCCAATTTTGAGAATGCTGAAGAAATACACAGCAAAATCCTAAAATAATGAGTTTACACATAATTTATACATACAGATTTGTTTCATGCAGAGTAACAACAAGGAGCCATATAATGCCTATTATCTAAAGATGGAACCTGTTTGTTATCTTTTTAATAGCAGCAGAGATAGGACATTGTCAGAGGCTTGCAGTATAAGCCATGGTAAAAGGAAGAACACTTACCATAATGTTACTCAGCTGGTGAGTTAGTGGTGCTCAAATGTTGCACACTCAGGCAAACAAAACCATCAGTCAGTGGAACATGGATGCTTAAAGACCTTTGACTTTCAGGGCCTACATATATAAAAATCATAAACCTACTACATATGCTCATCACTAGACTAAGTAATGAGCACACAGCAACAGCAACTGCTTTGGTCCCGTAAGCAGCTACACTTAGGCCTGATTTCTATTTCTCTGAAGAAACCCCCAATGAAAATCACAGTTAGTAAATGAGGAGATGATCTGGGCAGTTATTGTCATTGTCAGCCTTTACTGAGACACATTTCATCAGGCTTATCTCAGAGCTGCTGTTTTTCAGTGATGATATGAGGCATAGTCTTGACTTCTTACCATCCAGGATGTACTCGTTCCTTACAAAGCCAGCAATTGCATTTTTTAAATACAAATGGACCTGGATGAGATGATAAGCAGCTGTTCTGCTTCAGTACAAGATAGGTCAGTAGTTTGGGAGCAATCCCCTCTGGGATGGCTGGATACATTAGGACTGCTTTGCATTGCTACACACTGGGGAAAACAGAGAGTCCTGTGCTAAAGGGTAAGCCAAGCCTCTCGAGTCCCACATTGCTGGAGGAAAGAAAAGACAGCAGTGGCTGAGACATGCTGAGATTTGAAACAAGGAGTTTTTTTAGCTATCAGTGGAGAGGGATACTCCGCTTAAACTTTGTTTTCTCCTCTGCTCTGCCCAACTTCTCCAAGTAAATAGTACTTTATCTCTCAATTTCTGAAGGCCACACAAATTCTCTACTTGCCCATGATATTTTTCTAATTTTAATTGTATTTTATTAAATAAAAAATGTTTCCATCTACAGCAAAATGAAACAAAGTTTCCAGTTATTATATGCTTTTGGTTTCTGTCTCCTCTATAAGTACCTTATTTTCTCCAGTCATTTTCAAGATTTCAGGCTAGGATCACCACAGCCTCTTATATCATATTATTTTCCTACCATGAAGTTGTTTATGTGTATTGTTTACCCAACAGACATTTCCCTTTCACTTGGTATATTCATTACTAAATAATTCTGTGAGAAGATACAGGCCACTGATTTTTTGCAATTTGCATCCCCATACTCTAAGCTATGTTGAAAGCAAAGCTTTTTGGTCCTCTTGCTTTGGAAGTACATTAATATTTCTATGACCTTTACTAGATGGCAGATGAGAAGCATTAGGAATAAAATAACAAACAAACCAAAAGAAACCAATTTTTTTAAAATACGTATTTCTGAAAGGAGCAAGAGAGAAAAGAATCTAGTCTACAAAAATATGAACTTTAGCTAGTTATGCTAATTGTTCTGCTGTAGCCTGTTTTTCCATGCCAAAATATTTATGATCAATTCATTCAACATAACGCAAAAACGTGTTTGAAGGGGTTCAGTAGCTATGCATACAAAAATATATAGATAGTATTTAGAGATATTTAGAAACAAATAGAATAGTTTAAGACATGTTTATATACTGTGTATGTCGAAGTGATCATATGCAAAATACGGTCACTGTGCTAACAACTACTTCACACAAAATTACTTAAATAATTTAATTTCCAAAGCCTGCTGCTTATAAAGAGAAATTCTGTGACACAAGCTGCAGATGTAGTGACTTTTTGCGTGGTGCAAATGCTTTGCTTTAGAAGACTATACTTTCCGAAGCCTTTAGAAGACTGTAGAAGGAAAACCAACTAAATTCTACCCAGGAAACCATTTCTCTCACAGAAGTACTGTTTTTCAGTGGTTTTACTACACACCGGAAGCCAACTCTGTTCCTGTTCATCTAGGTGTCGATGCCATAACTCAAAGGAACAGATCCAAAAATGATTTTTAGTGACTTGAAATTTGACTGCTTTATGAACACTGTGTATAGATTAACAACATTTATGATTCAGCAAGGCATTTAAAAGATAGAAAGCAGAAGTTGCCCCACAAACTTAACTATTTGTTTACTGGTTTCCAACTGGAGGCAAAACTGGCATTCTTTAATAGCAATCCTCTTTCACATACTTTGTATCATATACTTTCTATTATATGCCACACTATCAACTAGTGGTATGTGTCTGTGTTATTTCTCTTTAGGATAGTGTGGAAGAGTCAGAAAATTTTAAGATAGCAATAACCAGTTCACCATACCAGGAATCACATGAATCTAGAAGAGAACAGATTAAATCAAGTGATGCTATTTATAGGATTGACATGATAGGAAAAATCCCCTTTTGTCTTCACTACCAAGAGCAATGCTATTACAACCAGTAAAAACAGGGATGGATAGGCCTTATATTGAATGTATCATATACCTTTATTTTTATTATTAATACTTTCGTAAGTTCTTCTCTTTCAATACATGAAAATTTTCCCTTGAGGTTTCAAGGAATAGTCTCTCATAATCTTGGAACTAAAATATAGATTCATTAAAACCAAATTAATTTTAAATGAAATGAGTTGTTGCTTGGACACAACCATTTCCATTTCATTTGCAATTAAAGCCCAAGAGCTTCTTGATCTTTGTTCAAGTTTTCAGAGAAACTGAAACTAGAAACAGTTTAAAAACCTCCTTTCCTCCCCACCGTTTTGTTTTTTTTTCTATATTTCTTCAGCTTGATCTAGCAGTATAGAGAAGTGTAAATCATCCTTACATTTTTAACAGTTTTATCTAGAGGATTTTTAATACACAGCTTTCACTCATTAGATGCAGAGATTCTAGCTCTCAACTAATCTGTAAAGTCAGGGAAAGCTATGCTGAGTTATCCAGCTAAGAACCTGCTCCATTTTAAAAATAGCTCCCATCTCCTTAGATTATTGTGCTTTAATTATGCCATGTGTAAAATATTTTTATACATAGAGCAGCCAATCTGAACTTATTCAAGCGATGGCATCTGTCTTTGCAGTTAATGTTCTTAGCTCACTGCTGGTTTAAAATATAATCAGTTTTCATCTGCTAGTTTGAATGGAACTGAAGTTTCTGCTCAAGATATAGCCTGTGATGCCACACTGCACTGCACAAAGACAGCTCCTACATTCATACCCAAAGTCAGATCACTCACCTTGCACTGCAGGGTAGGGATTCTTAAAGATTTCATTGCAATCCTTCTCAAGCATATAACAACATAGCCCTTGTAAAAGATTTGTAAATGTTTTTATGTGGCACATAATTCCATATGACGTGATAAAATAAATCTGCAAAAGAGACTATGTTTTTATCTAAAATATTCACTGATTTGCATACATGCATAGCTCCAAAATGAACAAGCACAAAAGGCAAAGGCAGGTTGGGTGCTTTCTGTACCTATACATGAGCTCTAACTTTGCACATGTACACGCAAATTCTAATTTAATGCATACAGAGAAACTGAGAGCATCTTTTTTTTAAAAAAATGGTATCAGTGATTTGTGCACAATGAAAATACAGAAAGCAAGAAGTGCGACAGCTTCTTTGTTAGGTCAGACATTTCAAGAACTGCAATCGTTCTGCTCCACTCTAGGATAAACAATCTGCTACAGTCTTATTAGGAGAAATGGCACACCTTAACATCAGTGCCTGCCTTGCTTAGCTGTTATCTCACGTTCCCAGGGGCTTGTTTGTCCTCTATGACTGAAATTTGTACAGCAGTGTCAGGGATTTGAATGCTCGGTTCCCATTATTGTTGCTGAGGATCTTAACCCCTTTGTTAAGGGATGTTAGTTCTTTTTGTGGATTTGCTGTCTTCTGGGTCTGTGGTTTATGTTCCCTACCTTTCAGTACTTCCAATGAGTATTCAGTCTGCTCTTAAGAAGGCCTTTTGCCATTGGTGCATTTTAAAATCATTCACAGAAAGCCCTTAAGTGGCTATGGGAAAGCTATTTCTTACAAACATGTTACACATATGTATCTCAAAAGCCTGGAGAAAGCCTGCACTGGAGAAAAACAAGCAGTAGAGGTAACAGAGCAGGAATATAGATGATTTGGATAATACAAGAGACTTTAGGACAGAAATTTCTGAGCAAGTTGCCAGGCTGTCCAAGTGAAACTATTTGGACTATGTTGGCTTCTGGAACACAGCAGAACTCTCTGATCTAAAAATTTGCATTTGGTTTTCTCTTCCTCATGGGTGCAATATCCTCATGTTGTCTACACCAACCTCAGAAATAAAACAGTGCCAAGACAGAGACTTAAATCCTGGCCCTCCATCTTCCCTATTTAATGTTTTCAACTTAAAGCATAACAGAATTAAAGCATGGATGCAAGCCACACAGTCTTAACTAGCCTCCAGACCAGAGATCATAACCTGGCTCCTTTTATTCACTACTACACACGGAGCCAGAGATTAAAATCTCTGAGGTTAAAATCTCTAAGATTAAAATATCACTCTGTGACATTTAACCATCTTTGCAAGGCATGCTTATGACAGCTGAGGAGAAGGGCTATTGCTCTGTAATGATTTCTTAGTTAGTAACACATTTACATATGTATGTCTACATGTGTATGTGCACACATATGTCCACATATATGTATGCACACAAAATATTTATGTAAATGGATGGAACAGCTGCCACATCATTTTCAACCTTAGTTAAGAAGGCAATCCAGTACAGAGAACAAGTTTCAAGCCTTTGACTTATGATTTCTTTTGTTTTTAATATGGTTTTAACTGTCAACATTAGAAAGTCATAAATATGAGACTAACATAATAAGGACTACCACAAACACCCACTTCTATGTTATTTTATATTTGTTCCCTACTCAAAGTATCCACACATCTTCACACATTTCCTTCCTCCTCACTGTCAGACACTGAGGCTCTCAGTTATGCAGGTAAAAAGGACTGACACTTTCTAAACTGTAAGTTTGTTGCAAGAATTATGAAGACTAACTGGAGTCACCCGTTGAGAAAAATGTTCTGGTGATTATTTATACTGAGATGAACTTCCATGGTTTGCTATGTATCTGCAGTCACAGAGAAAGAAAGACTGTCAAAATGTGTTCTTACATTGCTAAACATGCCCTCTTCTTCCTTCTCACTGCTTTCTTCATAAACAGTTATGCCTATTTGCCTCAGAGAATATTAACAATTTACAGTATTTCATAGTATCAGGATCAGCTTCCTTAAAAACAATGGTGGCAAATCTTCCTAGGAGTTTTAAATCTTATTTTAAATCTTACTTTCTGGTTATATGTAACGTGCTGAAAGATGATAGATCCCTGCAGCAACTATAACAGGGGCAAGCTCTCTGCCTCTTGCCTCTTTTCAGACTTTCTTGGACACACAAGGTTGTGTCACAACTAACCTGCACTGCATATTTGAAGAACTGTCATGAAATGCCTCTGCTATGAAACACCTAAAGAAAAGCAAAGCTGCTTTTTCTTTAGGTGTTTTGTCAGTTCTGTGCTTTTCTGACACAGAACTGACCACAGAATCTTATGTTCACTCACTCCCCAAACATAAAATACTTTCTTTTGACTTAAATCCCTTTTATCCAATCCCTTTAAATCCAAAGCAACTTGCCGAAAGGGTGCAACCTTTCTGTCAAAAATTAAACTAAATTACTAAATTAATCTTACATTAACTATGATGATGCCAGTGAATTTCCATACAACTCATAATGCAAATGAATTTGTGTTTTTTCAGGTGGCAATGGGCAGTTCATTTAAACACAAACCAAAACAAAACATAAAACGTTGCTTCCTACGCAAAAGCTAAACAAAGAATTTGATTGCACTAAAGGACTTTGAAACCTAATTTGCTGACTTCACCTTGTGATTACCTGGAAAAAAAAAATACAGAAAAATACATCAATAAACTTGACATATAAAAATACTACTCATATTTGAAGATGAAAAAAACATGTTTCTTCTGTGCTATATCCTATACAGTCCTGTTGATTTCAGAATGTTTAAAACAGGGTATAAAGGATTTTGTCCCCCACACTGTGGAAGCTCCATGCAATAGAAACATAGTGCAGAAGCGGTTGCACGTTGCCTGGTCTATCTGGTATTGCTGATACTTTTGACAGGAACATTTATTAGACCATGTTAGTAGTAGACAAGAGACTCCCTCTGATACCCACAATTGTCTTCAGGAGACTGACCGTATATATTATACGTGTCAAATAAAGCAGCTATAAAAGCATTCACCACATGCAAACACTTGCTGCTTTCTGAGAAATTATTACAGTCATGGCTTGAGAATGATCAAAGGGTGAAAAAGAAAGGGTCACCATTTTAAAAACAGTAAAAACTAAGAAAATTAATCTACTATGAACTACACCCACAGTAACATCTGTGTAAAGTAAAGGGAAGTAACAGATGTGTTTTCCTTTCTTAGACCACATTGGTGCCTACCTTTTTGCTTTTGAAGTTTGGTATCTGTCTGGAGTCTGTCAATGATCTTTGCCAAGATGCATCTGTCTTTTTGCCCGTGACATTTACAAGCAAGTTAGTCTTGCATCAGGATGCTCTGGGTTCAGCTTTATTAGCCTATAGAGGCTCAGGACTTTCTTGCATCATTTCATTCCCTGTCAACAGCAAACTGCAACTACAGGTGACTGCCTATCGTCTAAGTATAGCCACAAGAGAAAAAGAGCAGAGGTTAATGGATGTAGGGCAGCAGAAGTGGAAGTCAGTGCATTTTGCACAGTGATGAAACACTTGATAAGGTGAATTCTGTAAAGCCCAGGCAGCTTCTCAAGCCTTTTCTGAATACTTTTCACTGGTAGTGCTGAAAAAGAAGGATGATGTGTTGTGAACAGAATTCTAAGGCAAATTAAACAATTTAATGGAAGATAAATATCTCAGCAAAACATGGAAACTTGGGAAAGAGTCACAGCGTTCTAGAGCATTATGGATAAAGAGAAATCAGAATCAAAGGAGAGACAGGAAACAAATAGTTATTAAGCTAATCTGAAGCTACTGGGAGAAAGGCTAGGTTGGTCCTTTGCTGGTGTCAGAACTCCCTGTGCTAACAAAAAGAAAAGGGTTTTTCAGCTGTTCTGAAGTGTCCATCTCCTTTGAAACTAACAAGAGTTAGACACTGAAATACATGATACTGGCCCATAGTTTCAACAAGCCTTATATGAAAGAGCAAGAGAGAATAGAAATTACTGATTCACTTCATGAGGCAGCCACAGCTGTGATGTGGGGCTGGGATGATTTCATAGTCACAGGGTCCTGGGCTGCATCGGTATAGGGGCATGGCATGATTTTGCCTCTTATTGCCTTCTAAGTAAACCCACTCATTTTTAACAACTATTTTTGTATAGCAAATACACATTTCATATATCTGCCAGCACCAATCTGGAAATACAATACCACACAGTTTTCTTTTGGGAATTTTAAAGTTTGACATTCATAGGTCTCTTTCAAAACACACACAGATCAATCAGTCAGGAAAAAAAAGCAACTTAAACCATGACTTAGCAACCGTAGCTAAAGAAAAAAATCTCAGTGTAGAAATAATCCACATTTTCAAATCATGATTTACCTCAGTGTTAAGGTACTTCCCCAGTACATACCTTACAACGTTCCAGAAAAAATCTAAAACCTCAAAAGGACTTTAGATCAGCATGACAATAATATGATGTGATCCAACACCGACTGTTCAGTATTTTTTAAGCCAATGGAATGTCATGTTTAACATTTAATTGTTCTTTAACTAAATAAATGCAATTAGGATTTTCCCTGTAATCTTTCTGAACAAGCTGAGAAATATGTCTCATACCTACCCATGCATTCGTGCAATTATTGATGGGGTTGTTGATGGAAGATTAGAATTTGCTGGGTGAGTTGCTGACCAATGAACCTTGCCAGTGTATCCAGGGATATTTGGAGTGCTAAAGGAAAATTGGAGAAAGGTTAAATTAAATGACTATAGGCTTGAAATATGATTCACAGATCAGTTCTAAAATAGCTAGTGCTTATCAAAGATGGATGGGGTAAAAACTCTTTATAATATGGTCCGTAGTCCTTAGAATGTATGAATTGGCATAGCTTCTTTAAGATCAGCGAAACAACTTTATGATGATAACAAATGATAAACAACTAGTTGATGATCTGACCTAAAATCTTTACTTAGACATGCCAAAGTGAATCCTTTAGTGACTTTTCCTCTTTTTGTTTTCCCTGCTTTAGGTTGAATATCTGTATGATATTCATGATTACAAGCAACATTGAATCTCAAAGAAAAAAGGGGTCATGCAATGTGCATAGAGCACAGAAAGCAAAGAATTACTCTTTTAAAATGTGATAAAGATTTAGCTCATATGTAGGTTCCAGCCTCAAATATGGAATTTAGGTAGCAGGTTTTAGGCCAACAGGTATGATTTCTCACAGCCTAAACCACAAATGATTTCCCAAATGATTCTGAGGTTTGCTAAGTCTCCCCTGTAATTCATTAAAAGTGTATTTACATGTATATGTAATATTATTAACACAACTTAGACACATCAACCTAAATTCTAGCCCAAGTACACCAGTGGACTGAGGCAGTATGGGCCACATCTTGGAAGACTAAAGCCTTTTATTAATTCCAATGCTAAATTTTAATGTGAGATACAAAATAAAAGAAATTGAGAAAAGAATTCTACTTCTCTGAGGTAGAACAACAGAAAATTTTGATAGCAATTCCTGCAAGATGAAGCAGAGATGGACAAAATTAAAGAAAAAACCACGAAGGTGTACAAATAAGAATTCAGAGAGATAATCCTGAAGATTAAATCTATGAAGATAATTCATGAAGATTAAAGATTAAAACTCTAAACCCCTAATAAAATAGTTTTCTTCAATACAAAGTTATTCAGAGAGTATCATCAGTACTGTTCTATATTGACAGCTCAAAATAGGACACTGCTGAATTATACATATATCCAGACTGCCCATACACATGGAGGAAAGAGTGCATGACAAGCTGTTTCATCCCCTGAATCAGCTAAGTACTTGGGATTGTAACCTTTACCTCCATTAGACCTTTGTAGGTCTTCAGACCACAAGAATGATAGATAACAGTGCCTCCTTTAAAATATCACCCAGGTATATTTTGTTTCCTCTGTACTGGGTAAAAATAAACAGTTCCTTTAATTATAAAGTGCATAGAGCTATTAGTTTCAATACAGCCAATCAGCTACTTCTCTGAAATTAAGTTCAGCACAAGATGCAAAACTGGACATATGTGCCAAATGTGGTTTATCAGAAAATTCATTGACTTGTGTACTAGGAAACTTGGATCTGGAATTCTTAACCAGAATAGCAGAGGTAATGACAAAATGCTGTATCTACTTACCGCAGTTATAACAAAGGACTGCGCATGAATTATACTCGCCACAGGAGCATTGGCAATATATGTTGCAGCCTTTGTATCCACGGTTAGCAGAAAGACCATCTAGTTCTTTGTCCTATTTTGGAGTAGCCTTGCACTAGCCCATACATTCTTACACTTGTATTCCCTGGGCCATGCTCCAGTACATGACCCTCCAGAGAGGATGGCTTTGTAGAATCAGTACAACAGTTCTGCAGCATTTGGGAAGCTGTTACCTATAGTAAATCACCAAGGTGTTGGCTGAGCAAGTAACCAATCTGCTCTCTGTATTGACAGCAGCCATGCAGGGATAACAAGTAGGCCTGAAAACCTGCTCAGCAGTAGAACGTATTTTCAAAATTAGCCAAAATGGGTTGCAGACAAATTTGATTTTTCGTGTCAAAGTAGATAAGGTTTAGGTTACATGTGGATTAGGTAACTGTCAAAAATTTAATCTGCATACGCAGAGATCACACTGAGGGACACAATGGACATTGGGTGTGTGCAAGTACAAGTGCATGCATTCATCTAAACCTGAAAATGTGATATCACTTTGAAGGAATCAGTCAGACTGTGAACAGAGTTTTATCACTGTGGTGGTGTGCTACATATCACGATGCATCTCTCACATGCAATAAGGAAATTCCATTGATTTCCTTAAAATTGTATGACCATCACAGAGGAGGCAATAACAAGAAGAAGCCCTGCATTAACTTGCAACATTTTAATAACCTATTTGGAGTTAACTGACATAATAACTATGCGATTGTGGAGATATTAGAACACATTATCCACTGTGAGGCACTTGACTGATAAAATCTGACCTTAAAACCTAAAAAACTAGAAGAAGAGAAAAAGGCATCAGAAATGGCCAAATGTGACCCAAAAATGAAACTTGAGAGATGGCTCAAGATGAAGACTTGTTTTAGATGTGTTAGAAAGGATTGACAGGAATTGGTATATTCATAACATGTGGGAAGGAAGTAGCTCTGAAAGAGAAGAGAAATGGGCAAAGAGAAGCTAAAAGAACCAGGATAGTAAGAAAGCTTATACTACAGTAAAGCAGCTGCTCTCCTGGAAACCTGCAAAGAAGATGCAAAAATGAGCTGTGGTTATGTATGTGATAAAGCAGAAGAAACTGAGGTTAAAAAAATACCCCTTTTTTTTTTTGGTTTTGGATCATGGTGTCTAGCTCCTGTGTGTGCTCTCTGATGATCTGCTAAACCCGATTGCTGCTGCTAAAGAAAACAATCAAGTGCCAGGCTATCACTGGGCAACATGCAAAACTTCTCTGTGGTTATGCTGTCGTCATCAAGCTTTCTTGCTGTAACCATGACATCTCTCTTGTTCATACACTTCCTTGTTATCACACTAGGAGCTCTTAGTCCCAACAGTAGGAAACATACAGTGTTGACAGTTGAATCAGTGCAAGCTCTAAGATTTGTCAAGTGGAATGTAGTGATTCTGAGTGCGTCTGCTTTGGTGTGCCTCTGTTTTGTATACCCACATCGGGATATCTCTAAAGATTTTTATTTCCTGGTAGTAGTCAGGAAAATAGCGTAGAATCAATTTAGTTGGCAACCCATGCTGACATTTAGAGGTATTTGATATGCCTTAAGGCATCTCAGATAAGCCCCCGTAGCACAGGACCCGTAGAAGATCCATACTGTCCTGAAGCAGCTGTAAGTGATGGTGTAGGATGCCTCCAGGGCATTGGATGCCCAGGTTTGCCATGTCAGTTCCGTATCAGCTCCTTTTATGGGAGCAGAATCAGGCTTCCCCCAAGTAATTTATAATTCTTGAAAACCGTGGATCTAGCATTTTAGCTTGAGTGACTGAGGTAGCCAAGTTGTATGTGCAAAAATTCTGTCTAGTGAAAGTAATCTGGCAGATTCTTACCTTGCACTTAAAAGCAAAGAGTTCCTAACATTTCACTCTTTCTTAGAAATACTGTTGTATAAATCTCATAGAACTAAATCACCAGATTACATCATTAACTAGCTCTTCTTGTTACTCAAATTATAAAATAGGCCTCTTAGGTCTCACTCACAGCATGTAAGACTCGCAACTGTCCTCTACCTCAAATTCCCTTCCAGGAAGACTTAAATGTCGTATGGCACATTTGTGTCCCTTCTTCTATTCCATGATCCTATTTGCTCAGAAGAATAACCTCTGGTAAAAATGCCTTAGACATGATCCTTGTGTTGGGAAAGAATATATCTGAGAGAACTTGTGAAGTCAAAACAAGATGCTCCAAGCAGAGCACAGAATGGAACTGACAGGGTTTTTGAAAGAACATTCTGGGTTGTATTTCAAACTCTTCTCCCTAAGCCATCAAAGCAGGACAGGGAATGAGTATTTACAAATGGATTTGGGGCTTCTGAAAGAATAAAACCATCAAAATGATTATACCCCAGAAATATTTTTAATCATGTTGAACTGAAACATTTTGTTTCTACAGTTTCAAACAGTTTTATTCTGCTTTCACCATTTTC
>JANHGB010009914.1:0-96219 GCA_026283785.1 Coracopsis vasa | reverse complement strand
CAAAGCATGTGAGCTGGATTTGCATGCTGCTAGATATGGGCTTATGGCAATTATGCAGTAATGCACTGATGCAGGTTTCAAAATGGAGCTGATCAGAGATATAAGTACAACATACAAACATGCATAATAAAGAAACAAAAAGAATATACATTGCATTAAAGAATTGAAAGGAGAAAAGAAATTTCTAGTGTTAAGGCCTCACTGCTACTGACTTATCCTTGCTAACATTCAGTTAGGAAAAAGTAATTTCATAACTCGGTTTTTAGAGTATTATGAAGTCTGCCCTTGGGAGTTAAGTAGGGAAGTGGTAGTGAAAGTACTGTTTGCATGTGCCATGGAACAATTGCTTTACTCTGGGTAGATGCAAGAGAAAAAGCAACAGTCTGGAAGAAGAGAGGGAGGAAAAAAGCAGTCTGAGTAGAAAGAACAGGGAGCAGAAGAGAGATAAAGCCAGTAGCCAGGGAAGCCTGAAGTAGTGATCTGCAGTGACACAATATTCTGTACTACTTTCAGGGTACCAAAAGTAGAACAGCATTTGTACATAGTTTTCATAGTGCATTTAAAAAACTTTCAGATGGGTAATTAAAATGTGCTGAGTGTAAAGCAGGCCAAGGTGTAGTGAAAGGTCATCTCTGCTGCTGATGTGAATCATGGTAATGTGACAGACTCCTGAGGAGCCCTGTTCACTCTGGCAGGGGATATTTACCTTGCTTATCTGTGAGCTTGTTACTGTAATTTGTGTAAGGAATATTTTAGAGGCCAATTGTTTGTTGACTCTTTTCATGGAAGAATGGCATTAAAAATTAGCTTTTAAAAACAACTTAATCTTTGTGACCCAAAGTAAAAATTTTCTTAGTTTAGAACCATTTTACTTATTTTGCCAATAACTAAAATTTTTCCAGTTGAAATTGTCACTAGATTTACCAAATAGCATAATTCATTTACCAAATAGAATAATTCTTACGGACTTAGACTGTGCAAAAAGGTAACAAAAGTTTCAGACTGGTTATTTTTCCGTTTATCCAGAAATCTTATTTTGCATGCTGCTTACTTACAAATCATCCTCTCTGTTGCCTTGGTAATTTGAATGTCTGGGTACTTGGTAGTGATACGTGACAGAAAATTTGGTTACTGACATTGCAGCTTGCAATACTGTGCTGATATCAGACAACAAAGCCCGAACAGTTCTTAGACTCCTGGCCTTTCTGCTCACTTGAATTGCTTGGCAGGTCTGTGATTATGAACTGTTAAAGCAGGTGTACATTTTACTTAGCTTTGGTCTCTGCCTTAGAAGCAGGCTCAGAAACATGCAACAGCTTACAGCGTGGGGAGTGAAATGGTCCAGATTTTAGAAGACAATCTTTAGACTGTTATCAAGAGCTTACAGTTTATGTACTAGATCTTGGACTAAATAATTTGAAAGTCATTTTATTTGGCTGGGATTAATTTATCACTGATGTAGGCTCTTGTAGGCTTGTAATTTTGTTAATTATTAACTAGAAGGAATGATTGAACAGAGTACTATTCCTTTATTTTGACCTAAACTTGGTTTGGTCAATTTTGGTTCTGGAAATCTAAATATGAGTAAGTAGAATGGAATGACAAAATTATTGGTAGGAGTGAAGGATTCACAGTAAATACATTGCTTTGTGCTTGCATTTCTGAACAGTGAAATTCCACAGTTAAAGTATTATTAAATTAAATTATTTGCTTTGAATTGTCTGATCACTTTTATTCTACTCTGTGTACAAACTATGTAATATTAACATTATTAGGGCTAATGCAAATATATGAGGTAATAGCAGGGGTTGAAGATTGCAAAGGAAAAAACATGAGCTATCAGTTTCTTTAAAATGGATGTATTTTAGACTAGAAACTGAAGTAACTTACCTTCCTGGTTACATGAAGTATTTGAGATAGTTTTTTTATATTTTTAGGTATGCGTGCATACATATATATAAAATTTGTGCATATATATATATATATATATAAAAAATTTGTCTATGTGTGCATATGTGTGTTTTTATATATGCACACATACAGACAAATTTTTGGATTGGGCGCAAGGAGAGCGTGAAATGCTGTATGTTTCAGTCAGTGTGCAGTATCTAAGAGAACTCCCCCCCAAAAAATCCCAAAACACCAACAAAAAAATAACAGCACTTCCACAATCATCCGCTCCCCTGAATTTTAATGGCAGAGCCTTGAATGTTTTGTATGGTCCATGTATCTGTTAAGTAAGCTGCTGTTGACTTATATGCAAGCCTTATGCTTAAATTTGTATCTGTGTATACTTACAAATGTATTTGTGGATAAACACCACTTATCACTGCACAAGAAATCTGAGAAAACAAAGACAGTTACCATTATATACTTATCAAGCAGCTTACCTTGCCTTCTGCCTGAATTCCGAAAAGCAAATGCTTGGTCAGCCTGGCACAAAGGAGCAGTAAGTGTTGCCTCTGACAGTAAGGTTTTACTTACTCCTCTCCCCACAACAAGCCCCCAGACCAAAAAAACAGCTAAGGAAGTGTAAGAGCAGTCAGTATTTGGGATACTCGATTTAAAAAAAAATAAACATATACTGTGGGGTATTGTATTATAAAATAAGGTTATGGGTATGATTAAACTATCATTGACTGTACACCAGAATGCTGACAAGAATGTGATTTCAGTTTCCAATGACCTAGTACTTTTACTTTCTGAAAGGAACTTGTAGAATACTACAAGCACCACTCTCTCAAAGAAGGCTTTCGGAGTTTGGATACTACTCTTCAATTTCCCTACAAAGAACCTGAAAATTCAGCGGGACAAAGGAGTAACAGAACAGGTGGCAACTGTGAGTATTATAATTTTTTTTTATGTGTTATTTTCTATCATATAAATATTAAAAGGACAAGGTACTTTGAAACATCTTCATTTTCCATTTTTGACATATAACCAATTAATATGGTAATGCTTTTAGCTAGGATTTTTGAAGCTAAGCAGATTCAGATCTGCCAGGAGGTTTATAAACATGTCTAGCAAGTTTGTCTTGCTGCCAAACTTAAAATCTCCCTGATAGTCAAAAATCTATTAAGCATGCTGGTGAGAGATTAAATTGCATCCTGCCTAGGTTTTTTTCAGACATTTGCATACGTGCAGCTACAAGCGTTAATAATATCTGTGGCAATTTCTAATCCTTAAAAAGGGATTTAAATAAATCAGTCTTGTAGTGTAGCCTTATGCGGTATCTTCTTAATAATATTACATAAATTTCTCAAACCCACCATTAGATTTACTGTATCATAATTATTTCTATGCCTGCCTGTTAACCTTATATGTTTGTTACAGGCCTCTAAGCTTTGAAAGTTAATGAACTACTGTACACTGTAAATAACAGTTAAAAAGTTTTGAAGTTTAGAAATAAACTGAGAAGATCTACAATGCACATGCTGTTCTTTACTCAATGCGTTATGACTTAAGTTGATGTTAGCATCATTTTTAGGACATGTACGAGTTCAGTGTTAATGGTAAAATCTACCACATGGCTGGTCTCTGGAAGGTATACATTTCTGTCAAAGAGCAAATATTAGATTTGCTGTTTTGCAGACAATGGCTGTATCTTTGTACTGCAACAGAGGAAAATAAAAATTAATGGGGATTTTAACAATATGAAGACTGCTGTGAAAGGCCATAGGGTCTAGTCCAGTCTTTGTGATGATAAAGTTGGATGTGTTATTTTCATTTGCTGTGTTTGTGAGCTTTTGTTTACTTGCTTGCCTCCATTCCATAACATTTCTATAACTTTGGAGACATTCTTCCTTCCCTAATTAAAGTGAAGATAATTTAGGGCAGATGATTGTAGGATACCAGTGTGTCTCTGTGCATTTCATTTACTCTGTCTCCATCTCCCATCTCCTCTTTATTCCTTCCATTTCTGTTTTCTTTCATTGCTTCCTAGGACTTCTCAGTTGTCTCCCTGCTATACTGTATCTCAGTACATCTCCATTCTTGGTGAATTTTTCTGTCCCATGCTTTTTTCTCTTTAGCTTGCCATCTCATTCTGCCTCTTTCCTCCTCTTGTCATCTCTCATGCTTTCTTCATTCCTTGCCTCTTCATAGCATTTGAGGCCTTAGCTCTTCAGAGGATATGCCCCTTCTTAGTTTGCTTTGCATTTATTTGAATTATTATTGACTGTAAGCAGAACCAATTTGTGTGTTTTTCATTCTTAGGCCAGTTAGAATCTATCTGTACTGTCCAGCAACTTATTAGTCTGCAAGTATATTAGCCCAATTGTTTCATGCTTTACGAGATACAAGATTTATCTTCATTACCTACATTACCTTCAGTCCGCATACAAAAGAAAAGAACACATCTCCTTTGACAAGATCTTATAGGTAGTATATGGAAGAGTAAGAGAAATGAGTCTGGGATGCTCTTACTTTAGTCAAGGGGATGAGAAAGCGCCTCTCCGCTGCCATAAATATCAGTCATTTAATGTTACAAGCTATGCTGCTGGGAACTGGCAGGTTTTGTCTTAGGCCAAACTGATCAAAAAGCCTCTCAATTTTCAAGTGCCTTGTATAAAATCTAATAGATTTCTGCAATTCTGCTAACCTACCTGTATTGTCTCTGGATGACACTTCCGTTTAATGGGTTTGACAGTTTTTCTCTTTAAAGTGTTAGCGTGTCTCCATGGGTGTGTTCCCATAGTTTTAAAGCTATCCTTTTGCTTTTTACCAAAGTGATGATGGAATAGCTATATATCTAGGCTGTGTGAATCCTGCTGAGCTGAATTTGAACAGAAGCTGGTAAATGTTAGGCTGTAGTTTTGTTTTGTAGAGGAAACAACTCATGGGGCAGAGTTAGATGCTGAGTTGACTTCACAGCCCTCAGTGAGAACTGCCACACAGCTGTGTTTTTGACCTCTTTGGGCTTATTCTGAGTACAAGAAAAGCAGTTGTTGAAGCCGGAGAAGTCAGCTGAAGAGAGAGAGTGGCTCTTTACCTTTTTTCTTTCTGTTAAGCAACTACTCAGTGTCACATTCAGCATACCTTTAACAAGCTCAGGGCTGAAACGAGTGAATGCAATGGACTTGGGCAGTTTGAAGCTGATTTCAAGGAGATTTTGGGTTTCAACTCAGGTTTTTGCACTATACTGCTCACATGACTGTATCTGGATTTTTTGATGAGGTCATCCTCTGAAAAGTCATCAGTTCCTTATTGAAAGCAGCTGTTCTTTAGCCTATATAATTGACAGAATAAAGATTCTTCTAAAAAACATAAATTGAACCACTGTAGACTTTGACAGAGTTGTATCATTCTCTGCTGCCAAAATGTATGTGCTGCTGTGAAATTGAACGGCAGTACCAAAATCCACTTTCTAGAATAATGTGAGGATTACATTAATCTTTTGTAATTGTCCTGTTTTTCATTTACCAAAGGAAAGAAAATCAAGTAGCATTTCAGTTTACTTGTAGTTTCTGATATGAATCTTACAAATCATCTTGAAACTTCTTAAATTTTCAGTGAATTTGGTTCTCCTTTCAGCAACTACTAGATTTTTAGAACAAAAATTCATTTTATGAAGATAGTTACTTTGACTTCTGCCTTTAATTAGAACTTCACTTTTTAGTTTCCTGGTCTTGATTAAGTCACCCACTCTATTCTGATATATATTGTGCATTTTTAATATGGCTGTAAAAGCTGTCAGATGTTAAGCTTTTTCAATATTAAAATTTAATTTAATTATGAAGATATTCTGGGAAATAGGTACATTTGTTCTTCTTAATTTTCCAGTCTTAGGCTTTTCTAGACATAGTATGATCAAATTTTGTTTTGCTACACAGAAAAATACTAATTCTTACATTAGAGTGGTGATCGACCATTTAATGAAATAAAGACAAAAATGGAAGAAAAGTTGACATTCTTCTACAGAATAATTTTTGCCACTTCATTCCATTCTGCTGATGTGGAGCACAGTCATATTGAGAAATCAGAGTCTTTATGAAATTTAGATTTTAATGTAACCTAAATCATGAAGCCAAATACTGAGTGACCGGTTTTCATCATCTATGGACTAGGGACATTAATTATTTCATGTCATTCTACTCCTTGATGCATGAACTCTGCAAAAGTATCTGTTAATAAAATAAAATTTAAAAAAATAAAGATACACCCTGATCTTAAGGGAACCAAAAGAACCAAGCCTTTCTCCTTAAAAGCCAATACCAAAAACCTTATCAGTGATAGACTAGTTATCTGTAGAAGTCTATTAGGATTTCCTTGCCCAGATAGATTTAGTTGTCCAGAATTTCACACATAAAACCAAACCTCCAGTTATATCTGACAGAAAGATCTCAAAAAATTAAGATAATGTATACACAAGAAAGGATCAGCCACCTCCTCTATAACACATAAGCTATCTTTATTCCTGCACACTGCTTTTACATTCTATCATTATGCTTCTGTAGAAACAAAGGCAGTTACTTGTCTCTAAGAATGGGCACACTACTTCAGCCAAGTTGCCCTTTCGGTTTGTGTAATATTTCCACACACGGCTGTCACCTGGGGTTACTACCCTCAGTATAAAGGAGTACCTCAGGTTACCTCATGCATTCTCAAGTAATCCATTTAGTATTACAGACAGAGAAAAAAACATAACTGCGAAGGATCAGAAGGGAGTTCGTAGTACGCAAGAGACCATCGAGTGTGTTTCTTTTGTAGTACTTTGAGATACTAACCTGAGCTGCTCTTGGTTTGCGTTGTAGGATTTTTTTATTACTCTTATTTTTTAATAAATAACCCATTGCTTATGAACATTAAAATACAGCATTGGTCCTGTTTATTTTATTTATGCTGGTAGTTTCATTGTCACAAATGTATCTATTCTCATCCAAGTAAGAAGCACAAAACTGTATCATTACTTCTACCATGGATTCTTTGTTAATTCTTTGCATGAAATAGTTTTAGTCATCATTCCTGCAAATAGCCATTTTGAAGAAAAGTGATTTTGTTTCATGTGTAGTCACAATAATAAATTCAGGCAAGCAGCCATATGTGATGTATATAACCTGATAAATTTTTAAGGAACACTTTTGGTCAGTAATTATGGGTGTTATTAGGCATAATTTAAACGCTATTTTCATAATTTGTCTGTTTGAGGATGGACTTCCCTTTCCAAATCATAGCTGGGAGAAAAGATTCCAATTTTATTAAACTTTGTGCATTACATATCCTCATTGCCTCTTCAAAAGAGGGACAAAAAACGAGAACATGTCAACAAACTGCAGTTACATTTGAAGCTATTTTAGTTCATTTGATCTAATTCTGTTTTTAAAAAATATGTTGACCCTAGGTTTGTTGGTGCTCAAGTCCACCTCAGACTTTTCATCTATGGGAGCTGTTACAGGGATTAGGATGATGTGCTGGTTCATGCCTAGGCCAAATTTATCTTATTTTTCCTGGCTCAGGGGTTTTCTCTTAAGTCAGGAAAAACTGCAAAGATAAGCAATACTGTTTGGGTCTTAGAGGATGTAGTTTGTTGTGGAATTCCTATTGATGTTAATAATTGACTGGGCAAAATAAATAGATTTTCCCATGCATATTATGAGACCCCAATTCAACTGGTACTTCAACTATATTCCTAATTAAGGGTGTGTGATTAGTCTTCCTGGGCTCAAGAGGAATTCTTTCTTATGTGCAAGTTCCTGCTTTTGTACTGCTTAGAAGTGGGAAACACAAAATCAAAGAAGAAAAAAAGTATCTGTTAGATCTGAAAATATTTACAGGAGTCTTCAGTTTTAATTTGCTTCTCTGAAACCCTGAATGTGGGTGTCTTCTTTCCACTTTACTCTTTGAAAAATGCAATTGTTAAAAATTAAATCACAGATCCAAATTTTCTAGTTATTACGGTCAATTTCCTTCCAGACATCCTTAGTAGGGAACCTTAGTTTCCTTATTATCAATGAATTATATAGTTAAAAAACTATTATTTAAATCTTGTGCCAATATTTCAATGTTCTTTTGCTTTTCTCTTTTTCTCTTTCTTTCTCTAAGCCCCTTCTTTGTTCTGTGGGTTTTCTTTTGTAACTCCTCCAGACTACAGCTTTGTTCCCCCTTCTTCCACTCCTTTCTGGTCAGGTACTGCTTTACTGCTTTTATATTTTTTCTAAATTTGTTTCTGTTGTTTCTGTGTGCAGCAAGTGAGGGAAGGGACGAATCTAATACTGCAGTTCTTCTCAAACTCCAAAAACTGAGTTATTACATGTTATTCTTGGAGTGTAACAAAACCCAAACTCTTAAACTTTTGAAAAGTGTATATTACAATAAGCAGTTTGAATAGGTGTTGCAAAGCTCAATAGTCACAGCAGATTCAATTAATGATCACTCAGTCACAGTGTTAATTTGCTATGTAGTTGACATCTATAAGCTATATGTATTTTAACGTATTTGCTCAAATGCACAAACCTGAAGATTTCATTGCTCATAGACAATATATTCGTCCCATCCCTGCAGCAAACCATTCTGCAGCAGCATCTTAGAATGTAATAGCTTTCTTTTTTTTTTTTTTTTTTTTTTGTAGAAAATGCTTTCTTTAAATTCTGCATTAACACTGTTAACTAATTTTACTCATCTGTTTTCTAAATACTGTTTTTTTTATTCTCATTTAACCATCTTTGGCTTTAATAGATACAAACATTTTAAGCTAAGAAACTGCATAAAAATGCTTCAAGTGGTAGCAGTTGTAGTCTTGATTGTTGCATCAGTGTGTCTATGACTTGCTCTGTGCTTCAAAGAGGTGAACTGCACTGCTGGACAACTCAAGAAGAATTTTGCTAGTGGGAAGGTGAATGCTTTTCAGGAGCATATTGAAGAGTTGCTACTGTTGGGAATGCAGCGTTCACTCAGGTTACACTGACACAACTCTGTACAGGGGGTGGAGAACGAGGTTGTGCAAATTGGGGTTGAGGCTGGCTTTTGCGCTAGGTAAAGGGAGCTGTCTAGCATGCATGAATGTGCATGTAATCATAATCAAGATCTGAGTGGGCAGTAAGTTTTACACCTGCCCCACAGAAGTCATCCAAACTGTTTAGTGCTCAGAGATGGATTTTTAAGGTTTTCTATGGTTTCTAGAAGGGAAAAGGATGTAAGTAACAGTTCAGTAGTAGAATGGCTAGTGTGCTTGTGCTGAGAGTATCTCTAATGAGCTCTTCCTCGATTTATCACGGGGATTTCAATCTCAATGTCCTATAGTGCTCTTGAATATTTTGCCCCTCAGTTCGCGGTTTTGGAGTCTGTTTCTTCTATTTCTGTCTCCTTACATACAGATTTTTGAGGCAGATACTTTTCCTGCCTTTCAGTAGCCAAAACATTGATGGAGAATTCAAGCTTTAAGGCATTCTTCCAGTTGATATATAAAGGGACACATCTGTAGAAAAGATGAATAGAATGCTGTTACAGCTGTTCACTCTGTAGTCGTGGCATTCAGCTGAATTTCTGAAGCACTCACCTCATTTGAATCAAAGAATACAAAGGAGTTAAGCTCTGGCTCTTGTTTGTTAGCTAAATACTGTGTATTTCTATCCTTTTGGGTGAGGATAGAAGATGACCTTTTTCGTATAGCTGCACAGTACTCGATTGTAAGGTCCATTGTTAGTGAAACTGTTATCTATTCCATGAAAACATGTTCCATCTGTTCCGTGGTGAAGTGGCCTACAGTAATAGAGCAGCAAACAAGACTCAGTATTACTTTAAGCCTATCACACATTCCGTATATTCCCAATATGGAGTCAACAAATTATATTTATATTCCTTTTTTCCTGTGAAAAACTGCTTTATCAGAAGTTCAGAAGTAACCGTAACAGAAAGCAAGGATTGAATTTCTTGCATTCCACAATAAACTGTGTAAAGTATTACTTTATACAATTACAAAATATTAAGGGAAAATATTGATTAGTAATTCTTAATTTAAGAATTACTTAAATTTAAGCTTATCTACCTTTTTAAATGGGATTTCATTATCTAATAGATAGGCTACATTACTTCATATGTTCTTAGTAAAGCCAGGTTGGTTTTTTTTATTTTTTAAAGAGCCAAATAACTTGCTTATGTAAGTGAACAAATTCTTATTTCATGATATTGGATCCTTTTTTCAAAAGGATCGTCAAAGCTGGCTTAGTTCTGCTGATAAGGAATTTGGTAGCACAGGAGAAGGGTTAAGCTGACTACTGAGCATTACTGGAGGTGCTGCCCATGCATGTGTAGTAGAGCTGAGGTTTGGTTAAAGAATGCAAGTAAATGCACATTACTTCAAGGAGCATGGAAACTAATACACAAGAGCAACCCTTAGGGGATACGGCTGCAGAATTATGGGAAGGCCATACCACAGGGAAAGAGAAAAAACTGTTCGCAGCTTTTAAAATGATCCATTGACCCTTGTGGAATTTAAGCACAGGCAGAAACATTGAGCTAGACCAGCATGGTGTGATCCCATGGGGCCTCTTTTATTTGCATCCCAGTTCCTTCATCAGTGGCCCAAACCAGTACTGAAATTCATTTGCAGCACATCTATTTCTCTGTCAATGAGAAACTTTTCCAACATATTCTAGTGTAAATCAAAGCTAGCTATAGTTCCCTGTCTTTTTTTCTCCTGCTAGGTTAAGTTAAAATGTATTTTTCTGATTCTCAACTGCATTTTTTATTCACCTCCCTGAGATTTCTCACTGTTTCCTGTTAATCCTCTGAGTATCTCCCTCCTAATACACAAGGTTTATTTATTACTGCTTTTTCAAAAGTTTATTTTCTTTTTTTCTCACTTTCTGTTTTTTTCCCCTCTTTAATTTTTCATTCACATTCTCCTGTTGGGCACTTTCTTTACATCAGTCTCTGCTGTTACTCCCATTCTCTCATTCTCTCTGTAGCTATCCTCTCTCTCTCATTCACTCGGTGTTTGCTCTCTCTCTCATCTGTAGAGATGTCCTTTCCAAAAGCTGACTGTTTTCCCTCAAGTTTCATTTATCTTGGGAGAGCTCTGATTGGAAAATCAGTCTCTACTCAAGTTGGTTTTGTGACTGTGTCACCAGACATTTTTTCCAAAATTGAGACTGTCATTTGCCTGTATTCCACCACTTCCTTTTATACGTTTCCTATCATGATGTCTTTTGATTTCCTGGATTTATTTTGCTCCTTTCTCCTTTTCCTCTCGGGCTTCACAACTTGAAAAAGATTTAAAGTCCTCCTTTCCCCTAGATCTGCCCCTATTTCTTTTTCCATCCTAATTTTTCTGTTTTTTTTTCTCTTACTAATATTCCATGCATTTCTTCCCTCCTTAGTGCTTTTCTTGTGTGTTTTCTCTTTTCATCTTTGCCTCATGTAATCTTCCTTGCCCCTTTACCTCCTTTCTAGAATCTGAAATAATACCCTGCTCCCCAGAATCATTCCTTCCATCCTCTGATGCTTCCCTGAATCTGCCAGTGATGTTGTTGCACACCTATAAGTGGTTACTGTTCTTACAATCAATAGCTGCTCTTTTTGTTTGTATTGCTTTTGTTTTCTTTCTCCAAAACAATTGCTGCCCATGATGTGCTGTTTCCCTGTAAAATTGATTACAGCAATGCTGATAAGGTATAGGACATAACATTCATGTCAGGATCTAAACAAGTAGCATTTACATCTGACTTGCTTTGAGAGGATAAAGTATGTTTGAACTTTAATATTATATCGCCTAAAATTTTATGACAAATGTAAGCATTGAGATGCTGTTTCTTTTACATGGCATCCTGTACATCCTTTCAAGTATCTGATAAGCATAGTCCACTTAAGTAGCCTGATATGTTAGAATAAACTTTTGATGGCATAATATAAAGAGGACATAATCTGTCTCCAAACCAGTTTTTTAGGTATTCCATTTTTGTGATATATCTAATAATATTTTGAACATAGTATTTTTCATTTTAAAATAAATTATTTGTATTGTGTCTATAAGATAAAAATATTGAGGTATATGATGATTTTCGTATATTCAATATGACTATGCAAAAGCCTCTGTTTCTATGAAATATCCCCAGTGAGGTCAGAAGAAATCTTAAGTAAAAGCAGAGCTGAAACTGTCAACTCTAGCTCATTTGCCATGTTTTGTGTTCCTGGTTTGAATTAAAGGCAACTAGCTATAAACTTTTACTGTTACATCATTGAAGGCATTGCTAAAACTAAAATCTTAACTGTTCTAGTCCAAGGTCTTCTGAGGTGCCATGCCCACTTGCCTCTCATTGGAAGATTCGGGGATTTCTTTTGCAACTTTGGACTTTCTATAGCAGGGTTGAAAATATAATTTCCCATAAAATTGGGAGTAGGGGGTTGGTTTTTGAAATTAACATTTTCTTTTTTTTTTTTTATGATTTACAGAATAAACTCGTGGAAAGAGTAGATTTACATCAGCCAATGTTAATGCAGGCTGTAGCAAATGATCCATACAAATTTGTTGTGGAAACTCTTTACTTTTTTTTGCTCATGCTGATGTTAGCTTCCAATTATAAGTGCATTAATATTTAACTTGGAGTTGTTTTTGAAAGAACAGCACCTTATTGTGTTTGTTTTGCTTCATTAGAGGTTTAAAATTAAATGAACTGTAAATGCTAATAATTCTCTTGGAAAGAAGCTAGTGACCTGTAAAATATGTTGCTGCGTGTAACTAGCAACAAGTTTTATTATGAAGCACAAAAAATACAGTATTTGTGAACATATTCAGCAATGTTGGGGTAGGAGATTTCATTTTGTGTTCATGTAGCTTGATTCTTCTCTAAATGTAAAAAGGACAATTGAAAAATAACAAAAAATCCCTTCAACTTTTGCATCATTCACCTGTGTTTGAACCTTTGTCTGTTTAGTGCAGATGCTTTCATATTTGCATAAAAATAATGACAGTGTATGTTGTGAAATCGTTTTATACTTTACAATACTGCTCTCTACATTATTTTGGTAGCCTTCAATTTACAAACCCTAATAATATCAACATCTGTTTCATTCCAGTGCTAAGCCCAAAGGTGATAGGCATTGCCATAGCCAGGTATGACTTCTGTGCAAGAGACATGAGAGAACTATCCTTGCTAAAAGGGGATGTTGTAAAAATTTATACCAAGATGAGTGCAAATGGCTGGTGGAGAGGTGAAGTAAACGGAAGGGTAAGGTTGTTTGATTTTTTTGCTTTGTCTTATTTCTGCCTTCACTGAGTGATTTTGTGGGAAAAAAAAAAAAAAGAAGGTGTGTTCCTAAATTATAAACCCTCTTTGTGTATTTAAAGTCACAAGATAGAACATGTTCTCATTCTTCTTTCATACAAGCCAGGCAGAACTCTTGCTAGGCAGCTTTCCCAGCATCTAAATTAATTGGTTATTTAATGTGAAATACTAGGCTGAATATTTGGGCAGGATAATATGGTTGGAAAATAACCAGGATTAATAGTGCAGCTACAGCTGAACTTTCTTGAACTGTGTTTCTTTGTATTTGGGGTCAAAAGCTCAGGTTTCTTGTGTTGTGGAAGTCTGTTTAGCAGTTTAACACAGAATGATTTCCACACCTTTCTGCCAGGCTAAAACATACTGGAATCAGCCACCTTTTTATAGGAGGCCGCTTCTTTGGTGTCAAACGATGTGGCCCATAGGAAGTGACATATTTAGCAGGTATTTTCACAAAGTCACTTCACACTGCACTCTCAGACTTGTGTGGAAGTGAGGTTTCAGATTTGATTTATAAAGGCTATATTGTTTCAATCTTAGTATGTTGCTCGTTAATGCAGATTGGTCAGAAGTATTTGAGGCTACTGTGTCTAAAGGGCAGAGATGCAGGGTCAAGGAATGCAAAGTGGAAGAAAGCTGGAAGCTGGAAATTAAAGTTGAAAGTCCTGCTGAAGTAGATGTCCAGATTTACTGCTTTATCCAATTAGAAGAACTTTTTTATGTACATGAGCCTGGTTATGATCTAAAAAGTCAATTAGACAAGAAGTAGGGAAGCAGAAGTAGTGGTCATCCTATATATACATTTTACATGTGAAGAAAACAGAGCATCTTATTCTAACACAGCTACCCACATACTAAAGGGTGCCCTGTTGTATGCCAGCATTCTTTCTGATAGCTTTCACAGCCTGGACTTCAGATCTTAAGCTCGCTTCTGGAGATATTTTGGCAAAGGAGTCTCAACCAAAATTTATGCAGTTCCTCCTTGCAGTAGTTCTCTAGGTTTGGTTTTCAGGTCTTTCATGAGTGTTAAATTGACTTAGGTATAAAGAAGTGTGAGTGAAAAACCTAAAGCAACTAGAGAAGACAAGAAGAAATACATGACAAATGTGTCCCTTTATGTCTCATATAATCCTTACTTGACACATAATTAATTTCAGAATGGAGATAATATTGCAACTTATGCAGTATAAAAAAACTGCACTCTGTCTTCCAGTTTTGTCATATTTAAAACTCCTCTTGGTGGCAACAGAATTTAACTTCAAGTAATGCAATCAAATTAGTCACTATTTGCTTTGTAAGAGGATTCCCTGGACCTGACTGAAACCTGTTAAATATTTAACTGCTCATTCAAAAAATAGAAGCATCTTTCCTTAGTAAAACTACTGCTTCTGGCATTTCTAGATGTCTTTCTGAATGCTTAAGACTTCCAATTTGGACATATTTTGGGCAGGGGATAGGGGCGTGGGGGTTGTGTGTGTGTTTAGTCTTCAAATCATCATACCTGCAAGTTATTCCGTTATTTAGGGTACTGACCTGTAGCAGGTCAGTCAAGTTTATCTTTGTAACCCTATTTGTTTATTTACTTAACATGCCCATCCTTGTTTTGCCTAGTTCAGCCACTTCTTTAAAAAGAAAAAAAAATGCATCTCATGTATTATTTTGTTCTGTTTTTCTCTTTTTTAGGTGGGCTGGTTTCCATCAACTTATGTAGAAGAGGATGAATGAATGAAAAAGTTTCCTCTGCTGACCAGCAGTTTCAGGGACTGTAAAAATTTAATATGTTCAAAGTATTATTGGTCTTGTTAAGTATTTAAAGAGCAGCATTTTTTGTCTGTCTGAACCTTACAGTCTTAATATTGGGATTTATACGGAAGTCTGTGCTGACAGATTATTACCTTGCCCAGAGCTGTGCAAGAAACAACCTGCTGGTTTGCCATCACTGGGGATCAGTACAAAGTCCAACCCTTACCTTCCTGCAAGATCTCTGGAAAATAAATTTCTTTATGCTCCTTTTCATTTCACCTTGTACTACACCATGAAATACTAGCTGTGGCTGAATGTTTAATAAGTCTCTTTTCTTCTAGCTAACATCTGTGATTGTAAAAGAAGATGAAGGCTTGTTATTCCTTATCACTGCATGCAGAAAGCAGAGTTTAGTCATTCCATGTGCGTATAGTCAGTAGACTTGTCTTGAAACATCAAACTACTTTACTTATCATCTTACAAACAGTTTTACACTCACAAAACCATTCTGAAGGAAATACGTAGTAAACATGAATAGCCTTAATGCACATATAATTAGGTGACTGACTACTTTGAGGTCCTGCCTAAATCTTCTACTAAATTATTTAAAGACAACATCTTAAAAATACGTGATGATGATGTAGTATTCCTTAAAAAAGCATCCACAAAGTGGAATTATAGGATCCTTTCTTTGTTATCCAAAGTCCTTTTGTGTGGTTTTTTTGATTTAAGCAGCTGACCCTAAAAGTGCAACTGATGACTTTAAAACTCATGACAAGATCAGTTTTAAAATTTTCAGTGCAAATATTAAATACTGTAAACCTGTTCTGTAAGAGAACATACTAATGCAAGATGATGTCACTTCTCATGAACAAAACTGTTTATCTTAACCTCTTGATTGACTCAGATAAACTTTGATACTTTCAACTGCTGTCTTTTCCTAGTTAGAAAGGAGTTTCTATCACCATCTGTGCTCTTACAAGGTAATGCAAAGGGAACTTGCAGACTTCTTTTTGCCCTTTTGTCTCTTGTTCCCTGGGATGTTAACAGCATTTCAATGACTGAGTGATCTTGTTACATTCTTAAGAACATCACCAAGGAAAAATATGTCTAGGTTAGCTAGCTTGAAATATCAGACCTTGTAAAGTAGCGTCCACCGCTTTGGGAGATAGTGTTTTGATATATTTATGCTGAGTCAGGTGCTGTAGTTATAAGCTAAAATAAACGTGGGTGATGTCTTCAGATGTGCAGTTTTGAATATTTAGATAATGTCTGACCTGAATTGAAAACTTCTAAGAAAATTAAGGTCTTAAATGCATTTTCTTTCTAGGGTAATGTTGACCAATCAAGAAAGCTAATTCATCCTGTCTCACATCCTCTCTTTTGCCTTTCCTCACCATCTTTTCACATAGGCATCTTGCAATTAGTGTGCATAGACACTCCACAATTTAACACTGCAATTTTCCCCACTCTGCAAGCAACATAATATCCACTATTTGCCCACAGAGCAGAATCTGCCAGTACATATTTCAGATTCTTATTGTCTGTCCCCTGTGTTCTTTGCTTCTTTCTGGCCTCCTTCTGGCCATCAGGAGGAACTAAGCACAGCACAAGAATCCGCTTAATCTCAGCAACCATTTTACCCATCTGCTACACCTAGCATACACTGCTGAGTGACCAGGTGAAGAGAGGATCTTCTAATTACAAATCCTCTGCTTGTGAGATTCAGCTTTGCAGATGAAACTCTGCTGATGTTCAAACTTTTCAAAGATTTACCTCAAAATTTTGTAAGCTGTGAGTGTGTTGAGGACATTACTTGATGGAATAATTGAGAGCATTTGTAAATATGTAGATTATGCATAAAACATATTTTGTAAATGATGTGTACAGCAGTGTAGACTATGGTATACTGTCTTTGATCATGTTTTGCCATGCAGTCTTGTTGTCTCTTGTGAGCTTGACCCTGAATTCCTTAAGTAGACAAAGTTGCTTCTTTCACAGTTTTGCCTGCTCAAGGAGTAGAGGAATAGGCTCTAGGCCTGTGAAGTGTTTAGTGCTTTGCTGTTGTGTAGTTCTGGGAGGAGGCAGTTTAATTGAATGAGTTGAAAAATATATCAGTCATTTTCAACAGCTTGGTTTTGGAATAATTTTGAGTACTGTCTCCATCCTGAAGTTGCTGTAAAGATTTTAAGCAATTCCTGAGTCCAGTAATCAGCCTTTAAGAAGAATGAAAGCCATAGCAAAACTTGTTTTCTGGCATAAATCTACATATCACTGTTTGTGTTTAATGCCCTGTATTGATTAAGTTAATGCTGCATCTTAAACTATATTTTGAGTACCAAAGACTTCCTAAATATTCTGGAGTGTCTCTTTCATGTGCTGCTTTTGCCTGTATGGAGGTTTTGTTGTCATGCAATAATGGAATTACAGTACTTTAATTTGTAGTATTTTGTAAATATGTTAAATATAATAAACTGGCTAATTTTTTGTTTAATGATGTGTCAAAATGCGTAGTTGGCTAGTATGAAGTTAGTGCTTCTTTTGTCTAGCCACCTCATTGTGAGCAGTTGTTGATAATGTTTGGGTTTGGTTTCCCAGCTTTGTATAATCCTTGTTTAGCTTTAAAACTGAGCTGTCAATGTAAATGGAATCGCATAGCTTTCCTTGAGAGCTTTTTATTGTTGGGATAACTTGCCTTCTGCTACATACAGGAAGGTGGTGGGGATTTTTGTTTGGGGGGGGTGTTTTGGTTTGGTTTGGTTGCTTTTTCTTTTTCTTTTTTGCGGTTGGGTTGTATTGATTGGGGGTTTTTTTTTGTTTGTTTCTTTTACTTTTTGGGGCTTTGTATATATAGAGAACACTGTGGAATCAGTCATATTCTATTGATTTTTTGTCTGTCAAAGATGATCCTTCTAGTTTTTTGATTTAAAAGTTTTTCTTAAATTTCCTTTTATGTGTCATGTTTCATAGCAATATCCTTTCTCTTCCACATTCTGCTTTCTTCCTCTGTCATATGTGAATTAACTTACAAATTCAGGTTGAATTGAGCTCAAATCTGAAAATATAGTCTCTGTCTTAATTTCATGGGCTACTTGATAACTTTTAATGGTGTTACCCAGTCATGCATTTTTAACAATATTTCATTATTAATATGTTTATAAAAATAGTGCTGAAGATGAATTAATTCAACGAGGTCAGTGATGATGTAATTGCAATGTTGTCTCATTGTGTTGCTTCTATTTTTTCAGCAGGAGAGACTATCTTGTGGAACTGTCCTAACAGATAATTATTAACCTTAATGAGGCATTTACACATCTCTACAGATGTAAGGCATAATTTTCCTGTCACTCATGAACATATCACATAACTAAGTCACACCTAATGTGAGATGCAAAAGTGTTTCTCAATTAAATTCTCCTGTTAATAATATCGTACTCTGTCACAAATGTTCTCCTTCCCTTATATGCGAGAAGAGATGTGTGTCCTCTGATGGGTGAGAAACTGAGAAAGCACTGTAATTAGGGCATAAGAACCACTTTCGACTGTGTTTTGAGTATTTTTTTTTCAGTTGTAAGGCTTGGAAGCTTATTTGAAAATCTCCGCATGAAGAAAAAGAAAAAAGTCTAAGTTGAACAGTGAACATTATGCCAAAGGATACCTTCCTCCTTTGTCTCACAGGCAAATTCTAGGTGCTCTACAAAGGAGAAGAAAAGGTCAAATCTCAAGGTTTTAGCAGCTCATAAAGGTGAAAGAGGTGCTGTCTGGAAAAAGGCTGGGCTTGTTTATACAAAATACTCAGCCTCAGACCCAGGTTTTGTTCTGCTGACTTTGATATTCAGTGCAAAAATGTTTGTTTCTCTTTCCTGATCAATATTGCAACACTTCAGAAAAAGAACTGCAGTGGCAGATACAACTAATGCACTAGCACTGTCATACAGTTTAACCAGCTGTATTGACACAACAGTAAATTAACTCTTGTCTCTTTACTACAAACTGGGCTGCTCAGAGCCTTATATCAGTTTTATCTGAAATTCAGGTGGTTCTGTTCAGAGAGCACTGCTTATTCCGTTTGAGTGACAGATGATACACTCCCTCCTCCCCATTTTATTGCTGAGCATGACATTATATGACATGGAGTATCTCTTTGGTTAGTTTGGGGGCCTGGTTGTGTCCCCTCCCAACTTCTAATCTCTGGGGGGCAGAGCACAGAGAAGGCTAAAATGTCAGGGTGTTGTCTGTCTGGTTTTTGTCACAGATGTCAAACACAGCATTGTAAGAGCTGATGTGAAGGAAGTTTAACACCATCTTGACCAAGCCCAGTACAGCAGGTGAAATGACAAGCAGAGATGCTGTGTGTGTATGTAATGCATGGTGCTCTAGCAAGCCACAGCAGTACCTGTTCTCATCAAATTCAGAAAGAGTCATCACTGGCATACCACTTGGATTCTTGGAATGTGTTAATTTAAGAGAAATAAGTTAATATATTCCCTAGCCTTTCTTGAAATGTGCCATGCAATTTTAACTCTTACCTAGATGTCCACTGTTTGGGGAAGAGCAGTTTTGAGTAATTTAACTTCATAAAGCTGTGAGATGAGATGTTAATCATACCCTCTTTTTCATAAAATGCTAAAATGCATGATGCATGTATAATTAACTAATAGAAATATAGAAAGGATTAAGCATCAGAAATTGACTGCAGAAGGGTGATTCATTGCATTATCTTAGCAACTTCCTTTTCAAGAGCTAAGAGCCGTTTGTTTTTATAGAAAATGAGATTTGGGCTTCTAATTTAGTTTTATAATTCCTGATCTGCTGTAGTATATTCTGCCCATTCATTATAAGGATCTCTGCTGCTTACATGACTGTGAAGTTAGGTTTTACTTAATAAGCCTCCTAAAATGTTTGAGTGACTGCTGGCTTTTTCTGGGTTACGCTGTTTTACCTGGTAATGTGCTTTTCAGAATATACCTGAGTCAATCTTAAAATGTTGCAATCTGACCTTAAGTAAACTCACAGTTACAAGAAATGGCAGGTTTGGAGGTGGCAGTTTGCCAAGGGGCATGAAGCTGGTTTGCTTCTTTCAGAACTGTGTTTTTTTTTCTCATATTAATAGCGTAATATCTGGCTTTAGATAGAACAGAATTAGAGAAGATCAGAGAACAAGAAGTAAAATGTTGATACCATACCATATGTGTTAGAAAAAACTGGTGTGTGATATCTTTTCTAAGTGATTGCCCAAAATATTAAATGTCTATTGATAGCATTGGATTGGAAACAGAAATTCTCTAATGCTTCTGTATGGGAAGACTTTGCTAATGCAGTAGAGGGATCAAGGACCCTTGGACTTGGTCCCAGTCTTACCAGATAACTCTATAAATCTGTCTTCAGTTAGTTGTAATTTTTCCCCAAAGCAATTAAAAGATTTCCTCAGGAGAAGCAATATTGTTTCTAGGATTAGAATTATTACTCATGTGTAAGGCCAACAGAAATATGTATTATTGAAGGAACCATATTCTCTGGTAGTTTTACAGTGTCCCTGTAGGTTGTAAGCCATTAATAATGTCGAATGTGCCAGGAGGCCCCTACCTTGCTAAGTTACTGGGTGATGTACAGATACCTTTCATATCTCTTCTCCCAAATATATACATGTATTTTTTAATCCTGACTTTGTTTTCCCTTCCCCACCTTGCCAAGTGTTACTTAGTTGATATCTCAGAAAGGCGTTAGTCAGATACAGTGTGAATGCAGTGACCTGGACCTTTTTCTCAGAATGGTGGTAAAGATGGTACAAAGAACTTGTTGATTTAATGCAGGAGAAGGGAATGCTTACCTTCAGAGGAAGTCGTAGGCCAATTTTACTGTCTCAACTTGATATGCCTCTGAATGTAGCTTCATTAAACTTGGACTGCCTTTTGTTTGTGACAGATGACAGATTAAATGCCCTGGAACATCGTGTTCTGTAATGTTTTGGGTGTGACTCTTTGATGTCATCCGAGTGTTTTGGCTGAAAAACTTGAATGTACTACACGCTGACAGGGAAGCTTGTTTTCATTCATTCCCCCCCTCCCAAATCATAAAGACACTTACAAAATTCAGCTAAGGTGTGGTACAACTCAACATGCCCAATCCCATAAGTATATAAATCATCAGGAATATTAATATGGCATGAAGAAAAATATGGGCAAAACATAAAAGCAATCATGCCTAATTTTTATTTTGGTGATATTAATTTTTGTTGTTGAAGTAAGGATGGTACGAGTCTTTCATTATGCGTTATATCAACTACTGTATACCTAAGAACAATTGCAAGCAGAGTGCACAATAGCAGGTCTTCTAATCAGTTTTTATTTTAAAAAGAGAGATCTCCTGTTTCTACAATTGTGTAGCAATGTAAGCATATCCAGTTGGATTGGGTAAAAAATATTAATTAGAAGATTAAAAGGCAGTTTGTTCTTCAAATCATTATGTCACTGTGACTTTTTCCAGATACTATGTTGTGGAAAATCAAGACCCAGCAACCTGAATGATATCTAGATGCAGCTTTTCAGTCTTTGCAACTTGGATTCACACTTCGGGGGAACATACTTTTTGTTCTACATTCTCCTGCACATGGATGGGAATGCAGGCTTTATTTTCCTGACACCAAAGGTTGATGACAGTTGCTCAGGGCTCCTTGTCATTTATACAATAAGACCAGATGCACAAAATCCTTTTTATTTTATGTCTTCTGGGGCATGATAGTAAACACTCACATAAACATAGAAAAGATTTGTGTGGCAAAGTGTATCTGATCACATTATTTCCTTTGCCTACTACCCCAAATAGCTACATGGTTTTAGAATTAACAAGCTTACTAAAGCAATGATTCCTTGCTTGCACATTCTTCACTTACACATCTCTGAGATCTCAGACTGTCTATAAGTGTAAGAAACACTCTTGACAAACACTACTTTTTCTTGTCTAGAAGATTTATTTAAAGTATTTTCAGGTGATGTCATGCAAGCAGGGGTTGCAAGTGGGCTGGAGGATAGGATTTTACCTCACCCAGATACTGATAAACTAGTGATTCAGAAAACAGGACATAAATAAGAATATCTATGAAATTACATTTACAGCTGGAAAAATTGTCTACAGCAGTTGAGACTAAGGCTAAGCAGCAGTACTGTAAGGAGAAAAGTAAAAGCGAATCATGGACAGAACATAAGTTAACAGGATTTTACTGTGAAGAAGGTAAATATTGTCTTGGTGTATAGTAATGGGAACATGATCTATAACATGAAGTAATCAGTTTGTTAATTTCTGGTAAGGCTTCAGCTGAAAACCTTTGTCCAGGTTTGGGCACTAAATTTTGTATAAGGTGTAGTCTCATGGACAATACTCTTGAAGAGACTAACAAGGAAGCGTGAAGGAACTGAAGCTGTTTGAACTGAAATACAGCTCAGGCTAAGGAGGGTGGTGGTAATAGTGTCCAAATAAGTGAAAGGTTTTATGTAACTTCAAAAGAGACTGAACTGTTCTCTATAGTCAGCGTAAATAATACCAAAAAAAGCCAAGCTAGAACTGGAGTAAGGAGATTTAGTCTTTAGGGAATCTGTCTGAATAGCAAGCTACCTAGACACAAAGTTTTCTGGGGAAGTTGTGAAATCTCCAACACTGGAGGTTTTTAAGATATGGATAACAACATAAGGATAGTTTATATATAGGTAAAGGTTCCCAAGATGCATACCACATGTTCTTTTGGAGCTCCTACTGTACTACATTTCTGTAATTGCCTTTCAGCTGTGTGGCACTTCAGCCACTTGCTGGTGTTTGCCAAAATCCCATAGAAATGTTATATCCATGTGAAGAGGAAAAGATACAGGAAAAGTAATATGGTGAACATCCAACACAGAGCTAGCAGGTTGCTAAATATGCAAAGAGTTTGAATGTTTATGAATTGAAACGGTTTGTTCAGGAGGTGGAGTTGGCTCATACTTAACTCACAGCAGTGTAAAAATGGTGTTAAACCACAGTCTTAAGAGGTGGTTCACAATGGGAAGTATGAGCTAAACATCATTATTACATTTTCTAAGTTGGTGCTGCAACATATGCAATGTTGTCACAATCAAAATTTTACTTAAATATACATTGATTTCAGGGAAGGTTGACAAGGAAGGCAGTTCAGGTACCATGTCTTTCTACTCGGTTCCAAACAGATGGCAAATGAAAGATCTGAGAGAGATGACTTTGCTTCAAGTATCCTTCCCTGAAGTAATCAGAAATGACATTTTTATAAGACAAACCCAGTTCATTCAGTTCTCATGCAGAATTTGCAAAAATACTATAATAATAAAATTTGTCCATGAAAGAAAGTGGCAAATTATCAGTTTGACTGCAAGTTTTTAAAATGTCAAACGATTGAATACGAGTGCTAAGATTAATTTTACCTGGTGTCAGAATGCTTTTTCTTGTTTGACTTTTTTCTAGATGAATAACAAATAACAGTGTTAGCTTTTGGCATGGCATCCTTTCTCTCTGTTCTAATTGTGTATAAAGAGATGCACTGGTTTGTTCTACACAGAACTGAATTCAGACTCAATTTTTGGATTGTCTTGAGTATTTTGTACTTACTGGTGAAACAACAAGCACAGAAAACAGCTGTAGTCCAGATAAAAAGCATCTTGTCAGTAAGACTGATAAACAGGTATTTTCTCTTTCTGGCTTTTCATCAGGAATGCACTGTGAAGAGAAATGTTTTAATTGAATGTCACTGCACGAGCAGTTCTAATTACTAATAGAATTCATCAAATCATTTAGTAGTGTAGTGACATTAAGTAATTATTAGTAGACCGTGTGATGTGTGACTGCATGAAGTGACAATGATTAACCTGTGACATAACAGAATGTGCCTGGAGAACAACTGGCATGAGATGTGATGTGTTTGTTCTTCTCTCTGTCATTGGAGTTTGGCCTGTCTGCACTTGCAAAATTAAACTGGGTTCAAGATCCAGAACCTCTGAACATGACTGGTGTTTGGAGCCTATTCATGATTTGCTGCGCATCAGTCTGAGCTTTGACGTGGTGCTTGAACCTCTTGTCATTTTGGCTGCTTATTTTGGAGCTGATATTAATGGAGCCTTGTGTGGCTCCACCCTGCCTTCAGAGAGCTGGCAAAATGTCAGGATTTGCCCTAATGATCTATTTCTTTTTTTATTTTATTTTTTTTTTATTCTAAAACCTGTGTTATCTGGATACGGAAGTCACAGCTGTATCTGTTTGATAAGATTGCATTACATAGTGTGCATTCCGGTGTGCATGCAGAATATTCTTCGCAGTTTGTGTAGTTAGCTGGTATTTAGAATCTTGCTGCTTTCAGAAAAAAAAAAGGGTGGGGGGAAATGAAATATTTTATTGGTGCAGCCAGTACACTTGCACAGAGTATACAATTTTTTCCATTTTTCAGACCAGGAATCAGTTTTCTTTCTGGAGATTGAGGTTCCTGGTGAATACCTTGTTAAAAAACCCACTCTTTTAATGCCGTTTGCAGGCCTCTCCTCTGCCTGTATGTTGCTTCCCTGCTTTCTTACCCTTATTGATTTCCTTTCTTCCTCTCTCTCTCCTCTAATGACATGAACAAAAGAATACTTCAGTCAACCTCTCTTATTACACTTACCAGTGCAGGAAACATTCAAAGTTTGGTGTTTTACAGTCAGGAAAGCACTTAGTAGGGCATTAACATCAACTTGTTGAAGTATATATATCCAAGTAGCTTGGAACACTTTGCATCACAGTAACACAGGTGTATTTATATAGAATATTAGAAACCCTATGGAATAGAGGTAGTAGCAAATTCAGTGGCAAAACACAGACTTAATCAAGTATAATAAATATTTCCTCTTTATTTGAAAGTGAACATTTCTTGTAGATACTGTATATTTCATTTTTCTTTGGAAAAATATTAACATTCTATATTGAATGTTTTGGTAAGAACAGAATCCAAAATCGAATTGCTGTATCACCTACTTCATTACATTTGGTGATGGCATTTTCTATAATGCACTCTGGGTTTGACTTCATTTTAAGAGCATTCTGTCAAGTAATAGAACTTTCCAGAGATTTTATATGATTTCAAAGTATTTTGTACAGTTGTTCTACTTAAGTGATCTGTTGTGATTGTGCAACAACATAGCTTGTTATAAGGAGGGGAAAGACTCTAAACTGAAATATCCTTTATATGTATCTGGTTACTCTTCAAGATCATAATTCATTTTTACACTTCCTAGTATAACACTTGAATCGTATTTTCTTTAACGCTCCTAAGATGAAAAACACGCCTGAAGCACAGACCATGAGGGATGTAGAATATAACCAGCAACCTCAGAAACAGCTCAAGCTTGACCAGACAAGTTTAGTTTTAACTGTGGACCCTTAATTTGCAAAAGGACGCAGACTGGTACAAACTGAAGGCATATGGATCAGTCAAGATGCTTGTTCTTGAGAATTATTCAGCTGCATGAGTTTAAGCAGTGATGGTGCCTGAGGCCATGTCTTAGAGTAAGTCTAAGATAGTTCTCTGCCAATCACATGAAATAACTGTCCAGAAAATTATATTCCAGCTGCATCTCAAGCAAACTCATCTTCAGTGCATAGGGAGGAATGTGTCAGCATTCTTGTATCACATGCATGAAAGCTGAGGTTAAAGACATAACCCCAAAGTTGCACAGAGACCTCAACTTCAGTTTCTGCAGTGGGAGCTAAGCATTCCTAAGCCTGAGCCTAAAAGCTACAGTAATCCTATTGTCAGAAATAAAGTAGACCAAAAATCATCTATTGCTTTTACCCAGCTCTGTCATCCATTAAAGGAAATCCTTTGAGAACAGCTTTTAGGAATTTGGATGCCTGATATTTGTGACAAAACTCTCTAGGATAAAGAATCTACTAAAAAAAAGCTTGAGAAGCATTAACCTTGACTGCATCCCCCCATTGAGTATTACTTGCTTGGGATTTCTGATTTCAAGAGTAAATGCAGAGCAAACCCAAGTATTGCCACATTTGTTGGATTCAGTTATGAATTACCCAAAGGGCAACAAAGCCCTATTAGCTGAAAAGCCTGCTCTGTCTCTCTGTTCTTGAATTATTGGGAAACTGATGTAATTCTTCCTAAACATGTTAGTGTTACGAATGAAAAAAATCCCAACCAAATAAAGCAAAACAACACAAAAAACCAAAACAAGTAAGCCGTTCCCCAATCTATCTACTTTCATAATAATAAAAGATGGTCAACAACTATCCTACGTGTAGCCAAGTCAGGAGGTTCAAATTAAGCTTACACCTCAATTCAAACATACTCATATGAAATGCAGTTACAAGTACTAATAAGGTGTAGGTCTATTTGTTGAAATGTCATGCACTAACCAGGTGAACAGAAGTAGGAAATTTGAAGATTTTAATCTACAGGTGCTCAAGCAGTTTGCTTACTTGAACGGAACTCAGATTTCTTTATGATATTGCAGTTACTGTAGCTTCAGACAAGATGATGTTCACTTTTAAAGACACAATATATATTGCTGGGAATTTGTAATTTATGGGTACTGCAGAAATGATCAGCGAGGATTCTAGGATGCTGTTTAAATCCCATAGAGAACAATTGCACTCTCCAGAGTAATGACTGTGATGAGGTTCCACTTCCATTGACTGTGTTTCCTTCCTCTAGTATTATCAGAAATGGTTAAAGGCAGACTATTATTCTTTCAGTGGCAAAAAACCTATGACTGGTGAGCGCTGCTTCCTGAAGTGCCTTGGACCAGTGAGTGCTCAGTGGTTAGTAGTTAGATAAGTGCTTTCACATTTTTAGGATTCTGCATGTACCTAAGAATAATTTGATAAACATAATCACCATCCAGCTTTCTGTCATGTTTTCCTTCCTGTATACCTACTATACGTGCACCTCCTTCAACCTGCTTGTCATGCTACTTTTCATGCAGCCCAGCACATGGTTGGTTTCTGGGCTGTGAGCACATACACTGAAGCTGGGTCATGTTAAGTTTCTCATCGATCAACACCCCCAAGTCCTTCTCTGCAGGGCTGCTCTGAATCTCTTCTCTGCCCAACCTGTAGCTGTGCCTGGGATTGCTCCTACCCAGGTGTAGGACCTTGCACTTGTCATGGTTAAACTTCATAAGGTTGGCATCAGCCCACCTCACAAGCACATCAAGGTCCTTCTGGATGGCATTCCTTCCCTCCAGCATATCAACCAAACCACATAGCTTGGTGTCATCGGCAAACTTGCTGAGGGCGCACTCAATCCCAACTGTCCATGTTACTGACAAAGATGTTGAACAAGACCAGTCCCAACACCAATCCCTGAGGGACACCACTCGTTACTGATCTCCAGCTGGACACTGAGATGATAGCAATTAAAACTAATACTATTGAATATTAATTAAAATAATAGTATTTGCTCTTGATCCAGGGAACTTGCAACAGAAAGGCACAGCAGGTATTTCTTTAGAGCATAGTAAATGATTTTTAAAAAGCAAACTCAGAAAATGATGCTTAGGAGTAATTGAAAATCATAAAGGGTAGATACCTTGACATGAATAACCCACTTTATTTTCTAGGATTCTGGCTCATAGGTGTCATCATTTAAACCCAGTTGGCAACTCAGCATCACACAGCCACTCTCTCACTCCCCCCCAACTTTCCCCCCACCCCAGGTGAGATGGGGAGGAAAATTGAAGGAATGAAAATCCCACAGGTTGAGATAAGAAAAGTTCAACTGAAATACAATATAATACTGCTATTACTAATAATGATAATAATAATTATATGACAAATAATATGGGGAGAGAATATAAAACCAAAAGGGGGAAAAAAAAAACCAGCAATAAACACAAGTGATGCACAATACAATTGCTCGACGCCGGCTGACTGATACCCAGCCCAACCCAAGAAGTAATCAGCCCCTTCCGGATAACTCCCCCTAGTTTATACACTGATCACGATGTGCTGTTGTATAGAATACCCCTTTGGCTAGTTTGGGCCAGATGTCCTGTCTCTGCTTCCTCACAGCTTCTTGTGCCCCTCCTCACTGACAGAGAATGAGAGATTGAAAACTCCTTGATCACAGTGAGCAATTATTTAGCAACAACTAAGACATCAGTGTGTTATAAGCATTATTCTCGGACTAAAGCCAAAACACTGCCATTGGGAAGAAAATTAACTCTATCCTGGCCAAAACCAGAACAATATATTGTTGCCATATTCAAACAATGTCTTCAGACCTATCTGCAGTTTATTCTTTTTTCATAGGTAATAGTGGTCATTGTTATGAATTCAGGAACAACTGTTAATTTTTTCCATATTATTGTATCACATACATCATAAAAGTACGTTGTACTGAGACTGAACAAATACCTCACTTGTTTTAGATGTTAAGCTGCTTATAAGGAATTGGGTATTAATATTGTCATTTAAGGATAGTCCTAACTCCCTATTATATGCAGTACAAATGTGATTTTTAGCAATTACATTCCACCTTCGAAATTACTTAATATGTCAGGTATGTGAAAAACTCTTTGTTTATATGAAATTTGATACATTTATAAAAAAACCTAATATATATACATATGTATATACATATAAGCTGACAGAATCAAAGATCTTTGAAGAATATGGGACCACACCCAAGGAACCAAGGAAGTTATAGGCATTAGATAGAACTGACCAAATGACAGTATTGGCAGTCATTGGTAGGTAGATTGGCTCAGTGATAAGTCAGATAAAATCTTACCATGACATTAAAAAACTAGCAGTTGCAAAAGGACTTATGTGAATTGTAGAATTTCAATATGACTGTGCTTTCATATTTCCAGTAGATGTATTGGGACATTTAAGCAAGCATTTCTTGAACAATAGGAGCTCTTCTGAGGATCAAAACACTTACAATGTTGGGGTTTTTTGTGGTTGTTTTTTTTTTAATAGAAAAGAAAACATGTTACAAACTGTTTCTTACTTATGAGGTCTTTTCACTTTCTCTCACTTTTTGAACTCATAAATTCTTCCTATATGTAAGACATTGCCCCATCTACAATAAGTAAGCAGCTGAATTTGTCACATGAATTAAATGGTTCTGGCATGTTTTTATGAGATCACAGTATGTCTTGTTTTACCAGAAATACTGCTGTGTGCGCTATGGTTGCATATTTTCTAGGTCAATGTATTTCTCATGCGGATGATCAAAGACTGACTGACATGTCTTGGAAGACAGGAATAAGCATTTCAGGAAGTGTTATTTATCCTATCTAAGCATATGTCTGTTACAGTCTCAGTCATCCTAATTAAATGCTCATGTGTAACTATATTAAGATATCAGATATTAATATAAATGTATTAATATCTGATAATGTAACCAGTCATTCGTATTTACAGTGGTTTACGTGTCCTCTAATTAGGGAAAGAAAATAGGCTTCTGAAAAAATAGAACCTAAGAATTGATATTTCTATTCTGTACTGAAGCAATTAACCATTTAAAAATTTTGTGAATTTAACTCTAAATACAACTGTGTCATTTAAAACTACCAGACCTAATCTCAATTTATGCAAGAAATCCACAGTCCTGCAATGCAGGGACATGATCACACTGACAACCGTCTGCCCACCACATAACATGATGTTATGAGGACAGACTTATCTCTTTTTTATTCATGTTGGTACCAGGGTTTCTTCTGCTTCTATTCCACTCCATAAACTATGGTGAAAATCTGACATATAAACAGTTCTCCTGTCTATTTTATTATTGTTACCACTCCTTCAGCAGTTCATGCAGGGTCTTGAGCCACTGGTCTAGTGGGAGGTGTCCCTGCTCATAGTATGGGGGTTAGAACTTGATGGTCTTAAGGTCCTTTCCAACCCTAACTACTCTATGATTTGAAAAATTTGATATCCTATGGTATTTTTTAGCAACAATAGCAAACAGGTCTCCAGGTCTCAGTTTTTAGCCTTATGTGACAAAAAAAACCCCAAAAAACCAAAACCAAAAGTCTCTCTTCTAAAGCAGACTGACATTCACTTCATATTCTTTGAGATAACGATGAAAAGAGAGGAGAACTACATTACTTAGTCTAGTTCTCTTTGGAATTCTCCTTCATTATTACCATCCAGGCTTAACCTTGATTAGCTTGTCAGATCTGATAGAATCAGAGCACAAATGAGTGTTACTGCCTTTCAAGGCACACTGCACCACATTTTCATACTACTTAACAAGTTTGGTTTTGAACTCCTTGAAGACTAGACTGTTAAAATGAGAGAAATAATCAGAGATCAAGGGTAGGTAAGCCTAAACACAGACAAGATGCTTGGTGCTTAAGATCCACACAGCAAAATATGGCTGTGGCAGAGTAAAAGAAAAATGAAATTGAAGTATTATTTTAAACTGCAACATGAGAACAACGGCAATCTATATTCTTTTTTTAATGGCTGCATAGAATATGTGATCAGAAAATAAAAAGGATTTGCATTAATTTTTTGAGCAAGAACAAATTAATAATGTAGCTATTATTGCAGTTGTCTGGCAATAACAAAAGTCCTCTTTGCTAAGGTGACATATGAAGGTGTCCTTCCAATAGATTCTCACACACAATGTTAAGAAAGAGAGTGCAATAACTACAGTATTTCTAAAATTTTAAAATTGGAACAATGTGATAGGTGATCGTTGCTCCTATCAAAACAGCATACATCCAAGTTGAAAAATAGGTGGCTTTAACTGTAAACTTTCTATCATTACGAGTTGATTAGTTTTAGTATCTCCTGCCTACTCAAATGCATAGTTCAGAGGGAGCATTGCTGTATGTAATTTGATTTTCCCCAGAGCAGTACATGATGTGTTATTTGATGCCCTTCAAAGGACATTATTAGCCAAGCTATAAAGTGTCTGATTTTATTAGCTTTTTTGGGTTTTATCAGTTTGTAAATGTGTTATTTTCTCCATTTATTGTGCCTATGGGATCCAGAGGTAGAGTGAGCTTCAACTTAATATGTTGTTGGAAGGTAGCACTGGTCTTACTTTAGCACTGCACTGTGATGTGATGACATTGAAGGTAGAGTCATGAAAACACTAATGTCAGGGCCATTTATCAAGGCAGTTCCTCACTGCTATAAAACTCCGCTGTGACATTGAATTCAACAGTAGGTTTTTGTCTTAAATAGAGCAGAGTGTTTCTTTGCTATATGACTACCAATCCCCAGTAACAAAATAAGATGTTTTTAATAATAAGAAAGTAGGTTACACAGATGTTTGACAAAGTAGACAATGTAAGTTCTTAACATGGAATTCTGTGAGGCACAAGCTTTTTGAAAGGTTTAGTTGTCATCACCTTTATTTAAGTTTTGTGGAGTAATATACTGCACTGGAATCCAGTTTTCCTTGGTTCCCTTATAAATAGTAAAAGCATTTTCTGGGGTGATCAGCAAGAAATATATTTTTTGCAATAGATTTCTAATGAAAATAAACAATGCGCTGGTATAAATGACCCACTTAGTACAGTTTAATGGCACACGTAGTATTTTCTTAAAGCTCTTTTAAAGCATTTACTAGATGCAAATATATATATTTACAACAAACTTCCTATTCTACAGTGCTATTTTCACAGTGGGCTGTCTTCTCACTGTATTCTGATTATTATATGTCACATCAATATATATTTTAGAAGCTTTTCTCAGTTATTCAAGATTTTATCTGAAAATTAAGACAGACACCACATGAACAAAATCTCTACAAAAATTAAAAGCTCAGAATTCTGAAGTACATTCACAAGTTTTGATTAGAAATTATTTTCTTCATAACAGGAATCAAATTTTCTTCTGTACAGGAATTAAATTCAGAAATAGAAGTATTGATGCAATATTAAGACATATGCAAATGATGAACTATGAAGATGAATAATATGATGAAGCTAACGGTCCTAGAATGGACATTTAAAACACTAATATCTCAAAGAGAAAAGGCTGCCTAGAATCATAAAATTAAATATATTTAAAACAATTTCTAGAACTAAAGGGAAACCACAAATGCAAAATTATTCAAGATCTAAAGACAAGTTTCAATATACTGAGCTTTTATTACATTCATCGCTGTGCAAAACAGAAGACTGTAAGTTGATGACTCCAGGCAGGAATTATTACAGCCATTGTTTTCTCATTATAGAAACAGATTATTTTTAATTCTTATTTTTTAAGCTATACCGAATTCTCAGAAAAAAACCCCAGAATGTCTGTTTACTATCCCTAAAAAATATTGTCAAAGGCTGTTGTTATACTAGCATAATCTTGGAGTTCACAAGACTCCTTCACCAAGTCAAAGGAGATGGATAGTGTTAACAGGAAAGGACATTACCTGTCAGAAATAAAGGAGTGAGGTATAGACTCAGATTCATTCATTCAGACTAATCATTTGCAGATATAGTTCAGGGGTGAATGCACTTAGGAACTCTCTTAGTCTTTACTGGGTAGTTTTAGAAATGAAAGACCCATAATGATATGGGTGGCATCCTCTGTTTCACCCGATATTTACACCAAAATCTCAGATTTTAAAGCTTTGATATATTCTTTATGCCTTGCAGATTTGGCATCTGCTCTGAAATCTGTTTAGGTTTGTTGTATGAATTTTTCGTCATCCTTTATGTTATACATGCATACATGTATGCATGCATACAAATTCTTATTGTTGTTATTATTATTATTACACATGCATAATAATAATGATGATGATGATAATTATTACTACTACTGCTACTACTACTAAACACTAATAATTAAAAAAAATCTCAACCCCTCCTCTTACCGTTGTTGTTATACCTTTTGGCAGCAGTGATACCTCTCTTGAGAATAATCCTTTCTAAGAAATCAGGGAGTTACAGAAATTACAGAATTGATGAGGTTTGAAGAAACCATGTCCAGGTGGAGATGTGATCTATCTGATACATTTGAACCAGATGGATTCCCACAACCACTTTAGGCAGTCTGCTACAGTGTTTAATCACACTCCTAGTAAAAATGTAGTTTCATGTGTTCAGGTGGAATTTCCTGTATTTTAATTTGTGTGCCTTGCTTCTTGTGCTGTCAGTGGGCATTACTGAAGGAGAGTCTGGACCTTGTGTCTTCATTTCCTTTGATCAGGCACTGATAAGATCCCTGCTCTGATCCTCAGCTGCCAATCTGTAGGTTATAACGAAGTTTCCTAGGAGGGTATGCTACTTTTCCATAGAAATTTTACTTTTTGTTGCTATTTTGCCATTCTAAAAGCAAAATTAAGGTCACCTTGAAAAATGGGTATGTTTGCACTTCTTTCCTGGAAAGCTGTAACATGTTGCATGCTGGACACAGAAGTCAAAAGTGTTTCAGTTATAGACAGCAGGGGGACAGCTACTGTGTACCAAAATATTACTGGTATTTTGTCATCTGTGAGATCAGATATAATGTGTAATATTATATGATTATGTCTCTTCACACAAGCTAGAGGATAGAGCAACATACTGTACAGGGTAAGCTTATGTCAAGTTTGGATTAAAAATGGGCATATAACTTATTTTTTGGGGAAAGTATAAAAGCTTGATGGATACCATAATAATTCTTTTTAAAAGGACTTTCAATGGTTAATAAAGAAACTATGTATCAATTTTCAAAATAAAACACTTAATACATTTAAAACTAAAAGTATTTTATTTAAAAGTCTCTAAATGAAAAGTTCTGAAGATTTATTTAGGAAGGTGAGAGATATTTCCAAACAACTTGTCACATCTTGATTTAATCAAGAAAAATTGTAAAACTCTGTGGAAGTTTTAAATGAGCAATAAATCCAGTCCTGGCCATCTCCTTCTACCATCTAAAAGTGAAAAGGCATGTTTTCTGGTCCATGTTTTGTAGCCAAATGGTTTGTGAAACTTGTAATTGGCAAGTGTGACATTTCCTCCTTCGCCACCAATAGAGAACTACATCAGAGTAACTCATACATGAATCATTTCTCCTTCCAGAAGCTTATCTTAATATCTTAGTTTAATTACTAAATTCTTAGTAGGCTTTTGCATACATTTACAGTTTTTCTTCAAGAGCTGGTCTACATCACACAGTGGAGGGACATTAAAAAATACCTGAAACAATTTTGTACAGTTTTGATTAATGTCTCAATTTTAGCCAGCAATGTTGGTGTATCACTTCATTGTGACTACTGTACCACTATTCTCATTCAGGGCAAATTCAGGTATTCCTAAACTACACATTCTTTTGTTTCCAAATGGACAGAAAATATGAAAGAAGGAGACTGAAGAGCCACAGATTTGCAAGAAACAAAACAAGTCTTTTCCTTTGTAAAGAAGTAAGCAACGCTATATATTTTGTCATCTCAGTAGCTAAAATCTAAAATATAACCACAAAAAAAAGAAAAAGGAAAAGAAAGAGTTAATATTAAGAATTATTAATAATGATACTTATTATATGTTGTTTTTATTGTGGTAATCTTCTTTTTGCCACTTAACAAATTATCTGTAGTACAAGGTAATTCCACCACAGAGTTATCACACTTTCAGGATAGTATGAAGCCAACATGATCAGTAGCTTATGCAGGAGATTAATGTGAAATCCCATAGCAATGTTTTAAATGTAATTAAACCTGTGAAATATCAGGAAATCCAACAGTGTTTCTATGTATGACTGGACACCCAAAGCACACTGAAGAGATTACTATATCCACACCATTCTACCTCTGGAAGCTGCTTTTACAGAGTCTGCATGTTAACAAGTGTTTCTATTTGGTATTAATATTTGCTGAGAATTATTTTTTGCTTCAGTCAGTAAATGATGCAGCTGGATTGCCAAGGGACAGTCTTCACAAAAACAAGGTCTCAGGGCAGTTTTGGAGATAGTGGTCTCTGATTAGGGACAGCCTATTAAAGACTCGTGGACCTTGAACTCCAGGGTAGGGGCTGAGGTATCCGGATCTATGTGACATGCTTCTCTTCGTTTTTGCCCTGCAGAATCCCTAAACGACTCAAGGAATTTGTTGCCTGCCAACTACAGATTTGTTGATTATAATACATTATAGTTAAGTGACATATGATTGTAGATTTGTATAACTAACAGTGAGCAAAATGTTTGAAAAAGTATTTAGGACATTTGGTTTAATTTCATGTAAGTGTCTGATTCATCCTTTTTTCTGTTAGTGGGAGAACAATAATACAATAATGTTTTGTTGAGGTTTCTTTTACTGCAGTCTGCTGTGCTCTAGTCTTCAGAATCTAAATGTGAATGAGTTTATGGATATTGCAGAGTTAAGAAATACAAGTACACAAAACTGTAACTTGTGGAGAGTAAATCTTGACTTTTAATTATGACAATAATGTTTGTTTACAAATCTATTAATTTTGTATAGCTCTTCTATGACTCATTATTCTGAGTATAAGAATTGTTTGCCAATAGAATTGATAAACAGTCATAGAGCAGAAACATAGTCTAATTTAATTTATTTGCATTAAGAAAAGGAATCTTTATTAAGTTTGATTTTTATATTTTTTTTTTTTTTGCTATGTCTGCAGTTAAATCCTTTTGCTGGAGGCTATATTAGAAAGAATAATCCAGCAGCCACACTACCAACCTACTTGATTAAAGTGCCATGAAAACGAAATTGTTCAACACTGTCCTTGCCCAAAGAAAAATCTGGGAGATATTTATTTCTGTTATAGAATTGTAGAATCCTAGAATAGTTAGGGTTGGAAAGGCCCTTAAGATCACCTAGTTCCAACCCCCCTGCCATGGGCAGGGACACCTCCCACTGAACCGTGCCACCCAAGGCTCTGTTGTTTTTCATACAACCATATTAGTATTTTCTCAAGATCTGTCTGCCTTTATGTGCAACTATCAAGCCCTGGTTCTTCTGCATTTCTTTCTAAAACCAATTCAGGAAAATGCGTTTTAGAGAAAGAAAAAAATTCAAGCTGTCAAATTTCAAAGTAAATTTTATTGGTAGTCCTCAGTAACCATTTAGGAGTTAATCATAAAAGTGGTCAGCTTGAGGTAGTTTTCCCTTGGGATAAATAATATTTGGCAGGTTTATTTCGGTTTTCTGCCCACAGGCCTACCATTCTGCCACTGGCCATTTGCCTTGATGTCTGTCATCTGCTTTTGATCTCTTCCCCATTAGTGTACAAAGTAGATCAAAACCAGGCACTCAGCCATTTTGGACTCTGTAAGGTCAAGCGTTTTCACCGCAAAGGATATGAAGGCAACTGCTTGCCAATAATTTTGACAAATTGTGAGAGATTTTAGAACAAGTGCATCTTCAACTGGATTTTAGCCATGAAAGTACACAACCTCCACTATAGTGTTGTAAAATTTGGAAACAGATACCTAACAGAAGGCTAACTTGAGATTATGAAGCAACAAATGTTTGGCTCATTATAAAGTCAGATGTGTTGTATGGCATTTGAGCGGACAGCAGACACCCTGACATTAACACATGGCTCATTAGAAGTGAATTTGAGTTTGGCTTTTTTTGCACCTAAACAAAATAGCTAATATACATAGGAAATGCACTGAAAATTCCTGTGCCACTTCTTAAAGGCACAAAGTCCAAATTTAAAATTAAAAAACTATATCACTTTGCAATTAAACCCATGGTACTGGTTAAAAAAAATGCAGGAATAAGAATGGTGTGACATGAAGAAAATCAAATACATGCTCAAGTCCCCTGTCACTGATGGTATGTGAACTGATTAGCTTTTTCCTTAGCCATGATAGACATAGTGCAGAATAGATAGCAAAGTGCATTGTAGTGTAACTTTCAGTGCATTACAAGTAGTTATGGGCTACTTACCATTTCTTTTACAAAGTCTGTTTTTATAACTTTGCTATTCTAATTTGCATTTTTCTGAAGCCTGACATCCTGGACCATGATGAAATAATAGCCACACTGGAATCAGCTGCAAAACTCACTAATTTCAGTAGGGCCAGAATGTCAACCAGGATTTAAAATAATGCAAGGCTTTTTCAGCTGGTCAAACTTCCCTCTGTGATGCTTTGAAAATACTTTTCTGGTGGAAGAACGGTGTAAAACATGTAAGTGATACCTTATTTCACTGATGGGGCATCCGTTTTATAGAAGAAGGGAAATTCAGCCACTGAACCTTATATACAGGCATAAATTTACTACTTACAGCAGCAAGTACCTGTTGCCTATCAGAAGATAGCATGCATCATCAACAGAGTGAGTTATTTCCTCTTGTGATAAGAAACATGCATAGCTAAATCTCTTAAGTACTATTATATTTTGATTAATTTTCAGCACTAACTTTTCTGGCAACCTGATATAATGTTACCTTTTGTAGAATTATGGAGAGTTGCTAAGGAGGAAATGCCGACTACCTAAAATATTCCAGTGTATAAATGTCAGTGATTCATTTGGAAGAATTTATCATAAATCTACATAACTGCAACACTAAAAATTCTAAAGGATTTCTACCTGTAGTGAAGTTTTACCAACGTCTTTATTCTCTCTTTCTCAGTAGTCTTGCTCATCTTGGCATTAAATGGCTGTGAAATATGATGTCATTTTAAACTAGGAATTTTCATGGATGGTAAGGATTAATCTCTTTTAGTGAGTAGTTCCTGATAAATGGTATTGACAGCTACTAACAAAGATGAGTGATAAAAAGAGAAATTGCAAATATTATAGATTAAAATAGAAATTAACACCGCTACTAATAACAGCAATAATTTATTCTGGCCTCAGCATTGTATCAAGCAGGGGCTCTACTGCAGTTTATTCATTCATTAATTTAGACAGAGTAGTTTGGACAAAGTAACCCATTGACCAAACCAGGGACATTATTCCTGAAAAATATCTACATGAAAGAAAACTTTCTTTAGGAAATGTAAAAGCGTGGCAAAGGAAACCTTGATAACAACTTCCCAGATTATGAACTAAAAAGAGTAGCTCATGTTAAAGCTTTTTATTTAGTGCCAAACAGTAACTTCATAGTTACAAGATAGTACTGAGCTTTGGCTCCAAAACTGTATAAAGTCATCTCTAGTTAGAAAGATTGCAGATATCTCACAAATTTTGACCTTTCCAAGGGAGGTAAAAGTGTAATCCAAACTGCAACAAAAAAGCAGTACAATTTACAATTTAGGATCAGCTTTCAAAAATATTTTTCTCCTTTCAGTACTCTATAGGAACTATCAATGACTTGAATTACTTTATCCATGTCCCATAAAAAGATGAATCCCATTGCAAGTAGCAAATGAATTAGAATTACTAAGGAAGAGGTAAACTTTTAATGGAAAGTGAATTAACAATTTCTCATCACATAAATATGAAGTTTACATTTATCAAAATATATTTTTTTTAGTTTCTCTCTTTGAAATGCATTCTTATCCGCTCAAAAAAGTAAGTATGAAAATATATGAAATTAATTTAGATATTTCCCTCTAAGTCTCTATTTATGAATTTGTTTTATCGCAGTAGTTCTTAGAATATTCTTGTTGGTAATACTTTTCAGTGCAGTAATTTTCCCTTCATGGTAAGACTTGGTTTTTGAACCAGTACTGTTTCAGCTGACACTTTCAGGGTTGATACCAATGTTGATATATATTCGTTAAATATCATACATGCCTCTTATATCTTAGTTACCTTTTTACTAAGTAAATTTGATTTCTCTTAAGACACCAAAATTGATTAGAATTTCCATATTTATCTTAGAATAAGGAAGTAGAAATGCAAAACTTTTGTTGGAAATATGCAAATCATTCCTCTTTATTATCTGTGCTTACTAAAATATTGTAAGCAAAATCAATTAAAAGTAAGCTTAGAAAGTTCTTTACTTAAGTGTTATTTAATGGATGGAGTTTAGAAAGTATTACACAGCTCCTAGATAATTAATTTGCCTACTATGTGATCTTTCATCAACATTTTATATTTTTTGCAGCATTTATTTCTAATAGTGCCCTGCAGTTTCTTCACTTTATTTAGTTTTCACTTTATTTTCAAGATGCAAAAACAAAGCAGACACTTCCATGGCTGACAAAAACACAGTATTTTATTAATTATGTGCATCTAAGAAGAGGAAACCAGTTTATTAACTCAATAAAACTCTGAATTTATAGTATGATATGTAATAGAGATGTGCAACATTAAGGATAGTTTGACATTAAGCTGTTATATTTCTGCAGTGCTGTTGTTCAGGCATCTACGTGCACAATCTGTTTTACTGAAAGCTGAAAAGAATAAATCTTTTTCAGTAACTCTAATGCAGTTTAGAGACAACACATAATGATTGGAATGAAATAAAATAGCTAATATTTATTAAAAGTACAGAATATACGGTAAACTTGCTGTCAAATGAGGTGCCCAACGTAGCGCATTTTTCACTAGAATTATTTATTTGTCTACTTTTTATTCTTTCTCTTAGAAAGAAAAAGAAGTAGAAAAAAGAATATAAATACAACTTTGAAATACAAGTTTCCATTAGGCTTTGAAACCTCCCATCAACCTGTAAATTTTACTCATCCTTAAATTTATTTCTGTAGTTTATTAAATTTCAAAACATTTATGACAAATGCAAAAATGCAGATGTACACAGTAAAAATGTGATTAAGTTGACATAATATATTGCTTTGCTAGCATAAATATTTTGAAATGCTTTTAAACAGTAAGATATAACAAGCAAGTAGTGGTGGTATAGCCATCAACACAATTTGGGAGTATAGCCAGATATATGCCAGAGTAAAGTGTCTCCAGCCACCCAAGATACCCACCAAAACACATCATATCATGATAAGAAGCTCAAAAAAAATGCGTTTACCACTTTTAAATAGCATACTGTTAAATAGTAATAAGGCCTGATCTTGAGTTAACATAAATTACTGTAGCTTAAGAGAAGTCAGTGAAACTACACCACTTCAAACCAGCTTGGTCTGATCCCCAGTACACAAAGCTCTAGCAATACCAAACATTCAGTGGGAACTGGTTGGGGCTGTACAGCAATTGTGGTGTGCTGGTTTTCTTTCCTTTCTCAGCAATTCTTTTTATTCCACCTAACAAACAGCATCATATTAGCTAGTTTTACAAAATGAGACAAAAGCTTCTTGTCTCACACAGGGATAGAGAAAAAAACCCCAAACTTAGGCCTCTTCAAACTGATGTAACTTTTTTTCATATAAAATATTTTAGGGTAAGTCTAGGACAAAAGAATTACAGATGAGATCCACAGGTCTCAGTTTGGCTAAATCTAAGTGAAAAAAAGGAAAGATAACAGTTGATACCTTTCAGGTGATTTCTAAAATTTGTTGTATAGGGATATCTCAGAAATACAAAGAGACACTGTGGAGAGCATCATTCCAAAAATATGTCTAGAAAAAATGAATTTTATGTATTCTGTTGTCACATTTCCTGTAATGTAGTCATCTACTGTGGAAACAGGAATATAATAAGGTATACACCATCAAGAAATATGTACTGGTGTTTGGCTAGGGACACATCTGCTCTACTAGCTTTCAGTTTTCAGCCTGAGGACACTGCTTATGTTAGCAGCTATTTCATTGCAGTTCATAAACAGATCACATGAAAACTAGTCATAAGAAATCATTGAATTCGTGTGCCAGCCTAGCTGAGAGTTACAGTACCTCCTGTGATTTAAAAAGGAGCTATTCCAAAAGATCAGAATTGCATTTAAGCCATCTATATGGTCAATTACACAGCCTTAGGAAGAGAACTGTTGTTTATGAAGTGGGGAAATAGCAAGGAAAAGGCAGTTGTACTGAAATGGATGGAAAGTGTCTATTAATGTTTGTGGGGTTTATGAAAAAGTGTTCACTATTGCATTTTACACACAGTTTGATTCAGAGAACAGTTACAGCATCAAACTCCTTAATGTATTCAAAGACACTTGGTTTACAAAGCCCTCTTAGTTTTTGTCAGAATATTGTGAATTTTTTTCCTTATCACCTCTTGCTACACATGCAGAATTCAATGCACCTAAGAAGTTCAGAGTGAAAAAGTGCTGCTTATTTAGACAGCAGTTTACAGGAGACTTTTAAGGGGAAGTTATTGTCTTAGTTACCTCTGCAGGAGAATCAAGTCCTTTTTAGCTAAGCTGCAAACAAACAGCCTTTAACATATACCTAAAACTACAAAATTTTTTGTAGGACTGGTAAAGATTCTCCATGTTTTTCCATTAGAAATGGGTACTTATGAGTAGATTTTTAAAAAGACACAAAATAAATTTCTATTACCATCTAATTTAAAGTTTCTATATTCTCCGTGTTATGTTCTGACTGCAACAGAAGCATGATTTTCAAGCTTATTTTCAAAGCATGTTATGGAATTTAACCACAGAGCTTATAATCAAATTGATGAAAAATGTGCATCTAAAATACCATGATTTCTTGAAAACATCTCACTGAGAAAGATTTTTTTGAGCTAGTTTAAGTAGTGGCTATATTAGTTAACAAGAAATTCATTAATATTTCTGCTTTCCGGAATAATTTATGTGTGTTTGGCTCTATATTAAAGATCTATTGACTTGTAGGAGTTAATGCACTTCAGGGCCTCATTGACCTATAGATCATACCAAGTGTTTATATAACAGAGTAATAAGAATATGCATGCTTTGCAATTTATGGCTGCAGACAATTCAGAATTAAAGGTCTTTATCCCTAAATAAGATAACTACAGTATTTGCACCATACAAAATGGACCAAGTACAGATTCTATAAATCTATTAGCACCAGGTTCTGTAAGTTTAGTTCTCACCACAGTGAAGAATAAAGTGTCACAATCACCACTGTGCATAAACTCTTCTGTGATATATGGCAGGTTACTAAGCTTGAGAGAACTGGGAGTGCATACTGCTCATGACACCAATATGGAGACTGTAGGTGAAAGCAAGGGAAGTTTTATTTTTATTGCCTTGGTACATCTAATATCAGTTCCTGGTGCACGTACCTAATAGGTCGTCCTGGTAAGGAACATGAACTTGAGATCAGTAAAGCTTCCACCTGAAAGGCCTGTATTAGTGTGCAACAAATACACCAAAATTTTTTAAATTCTGCTTATTCTTAGTGCAACATCATCAGGATGGGTTTGGCCTACTGAATAACAGAACCTATAGACAGATTTTTAGAATATCATAGAAGAGTTCAAGTCCAAGATTGGGTATTTGATGTAAGAATTTTGCTTTATATCCTGGCAGCTTAGGGGATCAGGAGATATGGATTGCATTGATTTCTGACTTTTTTAGGAGTTAAGGTTTCTGGCCAGGATTCATATCTGACAGGATGGAGTGGTAAAGACTCCTATGGCATTAAATTATAATTTTCTCATTGCAGGTTTTTATTTGACAAATCATTTTGAGTTATATTAAGCTGCTTCAGTATTTACCACATACAGTTCCTTCCGCTACTGATCAGTGTTTCTACAAGTCATTCCACTGCATTAGCAGGGAAGCCGACACCTCAAAGGTGACCTTATTGGCCCAGTATGGTCATCTAGCTAGTCACAGTGTCAGGCTATGAATGGAATCTATTGCTATAATGAGTGCACCAGGGATCCTGCTGCTTGGCGGTAAATGGATACAACTTCTGAAACAGTGTCTAGGCTACAGTCAGAAGGGAGGACTCCTATTAAAATTAATAGCCTTCTCGCTCCTTTTTTTTTTATCAATGTATTATTGAAATGGTGTTCTTTCAAGGTTGCACAGCTGGTTTAATGCTGATTATGTTTTAAGCCAGAGTGGATAATTAAATAGGATAGAAATGAGTGTAGGGTTATTCTTGACAGAAAAGATACCAAGAACTGTACAACAAAGGCATCTTGCTGATAAAACAAAAAGAGCAAAGATAAATTTACTGCAAAGCTATTAGTTAGTGGGCTCTCTTTATTCTTCTGTAGAATAAATTAGTTCTATTAAAACATTTTAAATTTTCAGCATGTTAAAACATGTCTCAAATTGCTCTGTTGCAGAAACCTTTGCATGAAGACAGTGAGGAAAAAGCAAAATAGCATGAGTTCCTTAAATTTTATGGATTTAAAGCTACTACAAACACAAGACAATATATCCTGGATCATACAGTAAACAAGCACAAGAATTCTGAAAAACATGACATAATTTAAAAGTCTATATTCTAGACCATAATGTTTCATCTTAATGTATAATGTTTCACTTAATTAATTGGCTCATTTCAGAGACGGGTTTTTTTATGTGTGCTAAATGCTGTTAAAGTCTCATTAGCATATACTGCATTTCTCATTGGTGATGGTGTATCTGTAGTAATATTTGAACACATAAGTCTTGTGAGTTTGATCAGGAGAACTTATTCTCTCGGTTTCTTACACAGCCTTTTGGAAGTAGTAAGAAACTAATTTTGATTTCACTGGAATACTACTCAGAGACATTAAGTAGCATTACCTCAATTTTTTCCAATGAAATATATTTTGGTTCCTTTGTTTTCACATTAAAGGAAAATCCACAGCAAATTGCCGTTCTTTTTTTTTTTTAAATCAAAAAATGTGCTGTTTAGATAGCCTCTTGCCATTTCAGAAGGGGTGATGGGGGCTCACTGTATATACACAAACTAAAGTGACAACATGTGGATCTGCAAAATAACCTGAAAAAAGTTTTTTCAGAATTAATGATGCAAAAGAGCTGATGCAAATTATATTATATTACATTATATTTCTGTGAGTGAGTGACTGAGCATACAGATTTAGACCACTATCCTGTATCTGTGGACACTACATTTTGTGGAGGCAAAAATATGGAATCAGTGGTGCACTGCAGTAAGCATCTTATGTTGTTTCATCTTATCAGATGAGGTGTGAGAAATGATGAGGTGTGAGCAATGTAAGATCAATGTATAGAAAATATTGTTTCAGAGCAGAGAGCAGACACAGACAAAATTATGCTTTTTAAAAAGCAGTTTTTATAGCTTATGTAATAGTCTTAAAGCAAAATTAGTTCTACAATATTTTGCTGAGCATCCTACTGGTTGTTCAGTCTGTCATAATATATAAAATTTCATTGCTGTGATATCACTGCATCAGCTTTTCTAAGGTACTGCTTAGCAGACACAATTAAGAATAAACTAATGTACCCAGACTCTACTTCTCCAGTCTCAGAGATTTCTTTTAAGAAAAAACAGGATTTTATATACATTATTAAGCACATTTTCTGAGTCTTCATTTAAGATTTCACATCCATTATCAACTTTCAAGGAGCTGAAAATTATTTTGCTTGAACTTTATCCATTTAATTTCTGCAGTTGCTTGCCTTAGAGCTTACCACTTTGGAGGGAAAAAAATCCAACCAACCAATTTATCAAGAAACTTTTCTAGGGTAATCCAGGATAGAATAAACTGCTATGCAATAGAATTGAGATTTATTAGACCTAGAGTTGAAGCACAATTGACTTCCATTCTTCTTCCTGGAGTTTATCATTCCTGGGAAGGGTTCGGACTTGACATTAAGAAAAATTTCTTTACCATGATAAAACATATATAACACCTATGACTTCCTCTTACCTTGAAAGATAGCTACCCTGTCAAAGAATGAAAAAAAAAAAATTATGACATAATAAAGTATACTTGTAATACAGCTGAGATGTAGCAGACGTTAGACCTGTGAAGAAAGAGCAACCAGAATTTTTTAAAATTTATGGGTAACACCAAAATCTGAGGATTTGCAAACACTTTTCAGAGGAAGTTTAGAAATAAAACATGCTAGATACTAGAGCACATTGTAATTAAAAGGAGAAATAAAGTGCATGAGTACAAAAAGGGAAATAACAGGTAACCAGCACAGCTGAAGGTTCTGGAATGTCTGTCATTATAAGATTCATAAACTGAAAAAAATAAATACAATTGAAAGAACACTCAGAAAAGTAAAAACATATTGGAGGACATATTAAGAACATTCTAATATGTAAGACAGGATATAATTTTATTTAAGATCTGTGGGTTAAATGGAAATATTATGAAGACTGATAGTGGCAATGAGAGAATGGAAGAACATCATCTAAGAGTAAAGAAAGAAAGGAACTAAAATAATTTATTTTCAGAAAAAAACCACAACCCAAACAAAAAGCAAACAGCCAAAATCCCAAGCAAGAGAGACTGCAGAGAACTTAATATATATTTTCAAATATATACAGCTTGATTTACCTGCCTTTTGGTGACTTAGTCTTTTTCTGTTGTTATTCTGTTTCAATTAATGTTTTAATAAAATGTATAGAATATGATGAAACACAAGTTAATATTTACTGGTTCCAAATAGTTTGCTTGTTTACAGGGAAAGAAAAATAAATACAAAAAACGTGTATTTTTTTTTTCGCTGTATTCACTGAGGACAGACATAAACAGCTTAACTTGCAGATTAAAAGATTTAGTTTAGATATTAAAACAGAACTTTCTTACTATAAAAGAAATTAAGCACTCGAATTAGACTTTTAAAAAATACGAAACTTATATTTGCTTAAAAAGACTTCATAAGGCTATCACAAAACAGAACATTTCTTTTTCAAGGAAAGATTTGAGTCAAGTCATATTTCAGTTTGGTACCTCAACTGTGACTGCTATGCATACCTTGTGCTATTAATCTGCTAGTGTCAACCAGCCACATCACATATCAACAAACATTTGCATCTGGTCTGTGCAGCAGATTTTCTCTGAACTACTCACAGGTTACAAAGGAAAGAGAAACTGTCCTCAGGTTTCTGGCAGATTCTTCCCATGCTTTACACCCTTCAGGGGAAATAGCAGCTTTGGCAGGAGGAAGAGAGTCAAGAGAGTGGCTGGAGTTCAGCACTAGCTGATATAATGAAAAGGTATGGAACTAGGGCACAGTGGCTTTTCTGGCATGGCGAGAAAATAGGGCATTGAAATTACAGAGCTGCTTTCAGCAGATATATTTCTCTGGTTTTCTCCTCTATGAAATTATGAAAATATGGAAAATACATGTAAAATATTTGTCCTGAAGTGATAAAAATAGCATGTAATGATAATACCTTTACTTTGTGATGTTGTTTTCAAAAAGCCCAATTAATACTGATGGTGACTGAACTAGTTTGTAATGAAGATGATCATATATTTCATTGTAGATCTGCAATAAACAACTGTGAGCTTTGTGCATAAATCATATTCACAATACTGCCCAATATTATGTTGATCCTTATTCTTTCCCTGCTTCTGATATATCACAGGTATGTGAAGAAGGATGTGAACTCTCTGCCTCAATATACACGTGTTCTTGGAAAAGAAACAGAGATAAGACAATTGGAACCCTGTTTCAGGAATCAGCTGTGACTGGAGGAACTGGAAATATCTGACAGATAGCAACCATATCTTGAGTTATATTAGCTGAAGAAAATACCACAACACCAAACCATAGTACTCTTTTGGACATGGAAGCAGTGTGCTGAATTACTACAGTGCTTCTCCGGTAGCTAACATATACAGTTTATCAGCAGAACTAATTAATTGAGGAATAATCCCATGGTTCTACAATTTCCAGTTCCAGAAAATAGTCTGTTTGGAATTTGCTCAGGTATCTCTGAATCACAGAATGGAATTCTTACATATAGTTATACCTACAGAGCTGCTCTGTCAAACTTGCATGGCCATATCTGAACTATGTTTTTCTATGGATACCATTAAAATCCAATTCAGATTGTTCCATCATATAATGCAAAGCTCATAGTGCAGCCAATGGGGACTTCCAAGAATAGAATTCAATTACAGCTTGTGACATTTTCTGCACAAAGCCTATACATTTAATTCCTGTAACTCAGATTGTAAAATAACAAAACCCCTGAATTAAGTATTAGGAAACTCTGAGAGCTTTTAGTTATTAAGCTTTAATAATATGTGTCAGCATCCCAAAATTTGATCATTATTTACTTGTTTTGTTATTCTGGTAAATTAATAAAATATTCTTAGTTTTAAATCTTACTGAATATAAAGCTCAATTAATGTGTTCTGGTACTGTATGAAATTCTGTAGTGTTAAACCCCTATGCACCTAAGAAAGAATCAGATCAACATCATTAATATTCACCTCATGCTTTGATGACTTGCCAAGTGTTTTAGCAATAGATTGCACAAATACTTTAAAGTGCAGGAAATCTACAGTAATATATACACATATGCAATACAGAATTCAAAATAACTGATTGGATATCTCCTTATATTTGATTTAAGGGTTTCTCCACTGATGCAGAAAGAAGGCATAACTGATGTAGGATAGCAACATTAAGGTGCAGCCTTATTGTTATGGAGAAACCTGAAGTTTCTGAATACTTTATTATATTGCAGGGAGATGAGTTTTATCCTGAGAGAGCTAGCAACTGTGGAAAAGAATCTACGTGTGCAGCATTTCAAATCTACATAGAAGTAAATTTCTGTGTCGGCTTTGTTTAGCTGCAGCTCACACTGAAGGCTTTGTTTCAAAAAGTGTTTGCACACATGCTTAATACAGCTGTAGAAGCAGAAGTGGAACTAAGTCACCTCTGCCTTTGAGGTTCCTTTCTACTATGTATGTAGTGCAACTAGTGGGAGGAAACAGCAGGTGTCAGGTAGCTAGAACGGGATTGCCAGTGTTTATAACAATGATTTTCACCTCGTAGGATTATGTAGTGTTTCTTTTGTTCCTACACTGAATTCTGTGTGGGAATTGCACTGAGGGGAGCAAGCATAAATTCTTTTCCTTTCAGTAGGAGCTCAATACATTTAACCTGAGAGTATATAATAATACTCCATATCGCACGGTATACAAGAAGCATTTCCAACTACTAGGGAAAAGTAGCCACCTCTGGGATTCAATATAACAGCTGTTCAGTAGTTTTAGATAGTATTCCTCTCTGATTACAGAAAATTAAGAGATTACTACAATTTACTAGACACCTCAGAATAAACTTTAGGTTAACAAAATGTAATAATTCTACTTTGTTCCCTGAATTTCAGTATATGGAAAAGTTCAGATGACCATGGACAACTGAATTTCCTAAAGCAGTCAGATCTTTGTCTTTTACGTATTTCTCAAAGAACAAATGATTATTTAAAAACATTAAAAAATAAAATTTATGTTAATATTTATTATATACTGATTTTTATCAATATTCAAATTAGTATAACAGACATTGTTATACAAAAAATATTGCTATTAATAATAAATATATTACTATGAATTTTCATCCAATTGATCTCCAAACAAAAAACCTACAGATGAAAAATAGGAAACTTACTAAAAAAAGAAACAAAACCACCCTAAAACCTAATTAAAACCCTAATTTATAAAAATCATGTTACTAGCAATATATTATTCTGTAATTGGGCTAGGAAAATGAAAGTTTGTTCAACTATGATGTATCAAAACAAGTCCAAAAATTTCCATTCCAAGCATTAACAGACAAAAAGACAGTTATCTTTTGGGGTCAGCAGACTTTATTCTCCCTGGATTAAAAATTTTATCTCCTTTCTCAATAACAAGTATTTTTGTTAGACCCCTTTTAACTTGCAGAGTAAAAATTTTGAAAAAAATTTAATCAAGTGTAAATATCATCAATGCAATCATTAATGAAGCCTTAACTGCAGGTCCCAAAATTCTTCCTGTTACATTTATTCATTACATATAGTGCCTTTCACATGTACGCAACTAGAGAGAATTTATTTACTATTGGTTTGAAAACAGATGTGCCAAACATTCACTTTTAAAATCCAAGATGATTGAGTTCAGAAATGCAATAAAAATAAACATCTCTTTATTCATACATTTATATATCTCTCTTTATTCATTCATACAGGCATATTCATATTCATGGTGTATGAGTGTGAAGTCCATTTTTTAATGAGAATTCAAGTTTCCAAAGACAAAGGTTTTTTAGTAATTAAAATGGCTGAACAATGGGGTCACGCTACAGAAAAAAGATTCCATAGTTGGAAACAGTTAATGATTATTTTTCTGATATGTTTGTACGGTGCTTCTCTGTGCCTTTCCATATGATTTATGAACTATTTGAAAAAACTCAGAGTTTGAAATTCACTTCTTATTTCTTTCAAATCCATAAGCCAGACTTAATAGTATGCAAAGTCTCATTTTCATTAGTAAATACCTGTTTGACTAAAGATACAAAGGCCATAGATGTTTAAATCTCCTGCACTTTGTGAATTTAGCTGAACCACACTGATACACTAAAATTATATCTTTGAGTCTTTTGAAATGATGGATGACTCACATTGCTATTAAACTCATTAAGCATGTCTTTTGGGGAAAAAACAACTTCAAAACAAATTTCATTTCAATTCCCCCACCCGTCAAAGTGTTTATTAAAATAGAGAAAATGGTAGTAAAATTTCATAACAAAAAGTTGTATTCTTTATATTTAATAAACAATATTTCTATGTAGACAAGGCCATTTGTTTATGATGCAGAAAAAGGTCACATACTTTTGGTTTTATATTTTTGACACAAATAAGGATTTTTTTATTATTATTATTTTGGACTGTTTACTTGTACTTCTGCAATACAAACTCCTTTGGCATTTTACTGGACCCTTCTCCCTGTGGGCTGAAGTTCTCTTCCTTTTTAATTAGATTGACCTTTTGGTTCACTTGACTGCCCTCAAAATGACTGAGAATGACTGCTCTTTTGGAAGGCAAGTTGAAATCAGCACAGAAAGACTGAGAACAGTCATGTGAAATAAAAATATTTTATGCAGCTATCGCAGCCTTATAACTGCATAATCATTATGTTCGTAGCCTCTAACACAAAGAAATACTGGCCTCTGCAAATTTCGTGACATTTTAATGTTGACAGGTTGTTTCTCATCTTCTTGAATGAGTGCTTTTATAGTGCACTTTGTGACTAATATTTTCAGAGTATATTTTTACAGTCCCATAACAATTTGCCTTTTTTTTCACCTTTCCAAGCTACAAAGGGTAAACTTTAAATAACTACAAAGTATAAGGCCCTTTGCTACCATCTATTATATAATGTGTATTTCTCTTTTTACTAGCATCATAGAAAGAAATGACTATTGAAGTCATATTTTCTGGGTTAAAGACTGAAATCAATGGGCTTTATTTGAATCAGAAAGTAATTACACATCATTTAAGTAGTTTAGAAAGAAATAAGTGCCTTATACAGGCTTATATAATTGTTCCGGAAATTTAGTAAATGAGGCACAAACCCTTTTCCACTTTCACCATGAAGCAAATAATGAGCAAAATGCACATATTTTCATTTGCAGTACTACAACAACTTACGTGAAGCTAGGTAAATAAAGTCTTCTTTTCCCAGTATCTTCGGGGGTGAGAAAGAGTGTGTGTCTTAGCCACCCATTCATTTGAAGTTTCTCTATTCTACAAATGAATATTAAGTCAGGTAGGATTAATTCCCAGTCAGGAAATGCTGCACAGAATTCCCAAGAACATTTAAAATATATCTGAAACTCAAATATGAACTACTCAGCAAAGGTTAACTTAATGCATAAGGGCTTTAGACATCTCAAAGAAGTCTGTGAGAAAACCCTTTCTTTATGGTACTTCTCCCCAGAACCAGAACAATCTACTTTTCTGCATGTGAGGATATGCATTCTCTTATTGTGAGTAGTTTGGTAGATTTTAAAGAAAAGAGAATTGAGTGGTTGATAAAGCTGGTCATTGATTTACTAATTTCCCTTTCAGAACAGTGGTGTCTCATGTTAACAGCCCATGTTTCCCTTGCCTATGTGTGAACTTCAAGATGTGCCAGCGCTGTGCTCTGGAGCAAGGTCCACAGGTACCAGTGTTGAACTGCCACTAACAACAGTTGGAAGTTTTGCTTTTTCCTCTTGCTGCTGATTTTCAAAGCAAGTAGTTCAATGAGAAACACTGCTACTTTTTGAATAGTAGAATCACCAGTGTTAATCTGTACTTTTTGTTGTTGCTTTCTTTCTGCTTTAGTAAAGGTGTATCTTGCTCTCATAGACTTTGATCAGCCTCTATAATTTCATGGAAATTTCCTAGATCCATTTGTAAGAACTTCAGTTAATATTACATGTTGACTATATCCTTTTAAGATGTTTATTACTTCATTCATTTTAAAGTGTAATAAATGTCATTATTTCCATGACTACACCAAGCCATTTTAGTTCTTGTATATAATAATCTGAAAGTCCTGCCATCAAACCTGATAAGCCCCATCTTAACAAGAAATCAAAAAGCTTTCCCCTCATCTGTTTCCCAGTTTTTTTGTTCTACTCCTGAATAGGTTTCTGGGTAAAACCAGGACATAGAGTCTTCTTATATGATACAAAGAATTCTTCATAAACCAAACTTCAGCATCTGTAGGAGAAGACACTTAATATGTTCTTCTTATTGTTAGGTTTTCATCCCAGCTCTTGCTCATCAGTTACTTAGCTGCAGATGGAGAATTAATTAGGTCATTTATTTTTGCAGTGTAAAATTTATACCTCCACTGTTTTCTACAGTATTTTGGGTAACAAGTAGTTCCTTTTTGTAGAGTTTGTAGATGATGACATGTTGTTGTTAGTCTAGTGAAATTCAGATTATTGTAGAAAATGCTAATCTAAGTACTTTCTGAAAATGAAGATATTTGTCCTCATTTTAGCTGGAATAGAGTTATTACATATCTTTCCAATGGCTAGTACAGTGTTGCGTTTTGGCTTTAGTCCAAGAATAATGCTGATAACACACCGGTCTCTCAGTTGTTGCTAAGTAGTGCTCACTCTGATCAAGGACTTCTCAGTCTCTCATGCTCTGCCAGTGACAAGGGACACAAGAAGCCATGTGGAAGCAGAGATAAGACACCTGACCAAAACTAGCCAAAGGTCTATTCCATACCACAGCATGTCACGCCCGGTATATAAACTAGGGGAGTTATCCAGAAGGGACTGGATCGCTGCTTGGGTCAGACTGAGCATTGGTCAGCAGGTGGTGAGCAGTTGTATTGTGCATCATTTGTGTTTGCTCTTGAGTTTTTTTTTCTTTCCCTTTTTGGTTTTATATTCTTCCCCCTGGTTATTTCCCTTTTTATTATTATTATAATTATTATTATTAGTTGTATTATATTGTACTTTAGTTATTGGACTGTTCTGATCTCAACCTGTAGGTTTTACAGTCTTTCAATTATCTTCCCCATCCTACCAGGGTAGGTGAGAAGGGGTAGGGTAAGTGAGAGGCTGTGTGGTACTTTCTGCAAACTTTCAGATCTAAAGATAGGTAATTAAAAGCTGAAGGCAATATTTAGGATAAGTTCAAACTCAATGTTGTGAAGTATGTACTGATATGATATTTTACAACCACAAATGAATAATCAATATCAATCTTAGTACTGTCATGACTCAGAATCATAAACATTTTAAAGTGGGATGATGCAGATTTACAGATTTTTTTGAAGAGTTTTATGTTGTTACTCTCTCTAGGAGTTAGTATGCATGCAGTTCTTCATTGTTGGTAATATTAATAATAGTGGTACTGGGTTCATCTCTATGCTATGCCAGCATACAGCTGGTATTTTGGAGGTTTCCGAAATTCCAGAACCACCTGTAAAAGATGTATTGCATTCAGTAAAGATGGAGATGTCATTGTCCAACAGAAATAGCATGCCTGTGGTTTAATTTTTTAAGTGCTCTTTGTTAATTCTGGAAATGTCTATATTTTTTGAAAAATTGCTATTGAATATTCACAGAAGTCTGATGCATACATACATTGCAAGATTAATAGAAGTTCTGTTTATACCACTGAATCTTGCGCAGCATTTACTGGTGCACTTGTTGTACTTCTAAAACCTCCTCTGTGCCACTATTCTGAAGTAGAGTGAAAACAAGACCGGATTTTTTGACTTCAGTGTCAAATTTCCCTTCATTTCACTTTAATGTCATTATAAAATACTGTCTATATATTTATAGAAAACATAATGTGGTTTATCATAAATGTTATTTCTTCAGTCTTCAAATGGGTGATGAAAGGCATGGTGCTCTGCCTGTTCATATAAACTAACACACACTGCAATTGTTTTCCCTCATCCCAGAGATTAAAATGTTAGCATTCTGCATAATAAGAGACTATCATGACCTATATCACAAAGTGTCAAAAAGGATTCCGAGAAGCGTACCTGCTGTCATTGTTGGTATGTCTAAATTTGATTTAAGAATGATCCTTGTTTATCAGCTTTGGGAACAGCCCACAGCAAACCTATATTTTGCAAATGCTAAAATTTTCATTTATTACTTCAGCAATCATAAAAATCAAGGAGTCCCACATGTTTGTGAAATTAAACTGGATATACTCAAAATATAAAATGCAAAGCTGTGTCTAAAAAGTGTCTGCATATTATTTATCCAAGGGCATGCAACACTCATCACCTGTTGCAGTATTATTAATAATAAAGGAAACTCACCTCTCAGATTCCTTTTATTATGAATGAATACAGAGTATCATTAAAAGCTTCTCCAGACACAAAATTTTTGGCTTCATGAAGGGATAGAAAGGAAAGAAAGTGTTCAGTCTAGAACAACTCATTAACAAACAATATCTTTCAGTATAATCTTTGCAATTTTTTTAACAAATGTTAATTAAAGCCAAGATTATAACAAAAATTATATACCTTAAAATCTAGATCTGGATTTCAGGTTCTTTAGAGTAAATGCAAAGTTGAAATACTGCTTGAATTTGGAAAAAATTTACCATTGGTGTAACAATATCCATTTATTATTGCTAATGTGTTGGATTTTTACTAACAGCTTGGGTTATTAGCATTAATACAGAGCTATGGCACTTTGTCACAGAGATGGAAAAAACTCCATTTACAATTATGCTCATGCAGAATTATTCTGAAAATGAAATTTAGGGAGAATCAAAGAAAGTGTCCTAGTGACTCTCACAGGGCTTTCAAACAGGGCTATACAATTTCACAGAAAAAGGGCAGAGAGTTATTGTAGAATTGTCACAAACTAAATTAGTAGTATTTTAAATGTTTTATAAAGGCAAAATTCTGTACAGAATTCAAGAGAGTGGAAAATGATGTTATTCATTTTATAGCACAGTCACCTTCCAAGTCATCCTTTTATAGGATATAAACTTGATGGATTTTTATTACTGTTAAACCAAGTTCTAACACAAAACCCATGGATTTGTTAATATAGCTGTGGAGGACATCTTACTTTTTGTTATCCTAGTCACAGTTTTCAAAGATTGATGCCATGTTGTGGGAAAAAAAAATTGTGAACATTATATTGTCATTTATAACACCTTCTCAGGTTGTACTTTCTGAGAGATTTTACAAGATCTTGCTAATATTTTACTTCTCTAATATTAGACAAGAAACCAGAAGTTTATTTGGATTTTTCTTCCCCCCACATCTTATCCAAGTATGTTTCTTTACTGTTGGTATTTGGATGTGAATACTCAAATTCTGTTATCTGTTCCAGCTACTTCGATCCAGTAATGCAGCAAAAACGGTTAAATCATTACAAAAGCTAAGGAAATGTCCCTGTTGAAGTGCTCAGGACCAGCTTCATCCCACTTTGTGTTAAGCATAAAATTTAACTCAAAAGATAACCCTCAAAAGACAGTGACAAACAGCAATTTATGCCATTCAAGGACTGAGCGATCTATTTTAATTTTCTCTCTCAGCTGACTGTATAGGGAGTTAGTCTAATTGTGCTTCACGTATTGTGCCTTCACGTACTGTGCCTATAATTATGTGGGAGAATTCATAGGAACTATTAATGATGACAGTTGTGGAGGGTAGATTGTCTAGTGCAGTTATGCTCTACCCATTCATAGGACCCTATATCTGTCTGGGTTACTATGTCTGCAAGAGGTAACAGCTTGTTATGGTGTCCAATCTGTGCTTTTCTAAATATGGAAATGTGCATAGTAATTCAGTTTTTTAATGAAAAGAGAAATGTAAACTATTCTCTGTGTCAGGAAATTAAACATTCTCTTGCAATTTTTTATCATTCCTTTAAAAAAAATCAGATGTGTAGAGATGTGGTTTATATTTCATTTAAGGTAAATAGCTTTATACAGAGTACTTAGAAAACTAACAGGTACCGTATAGATGGGACTCTGAAGAAGTGCTATTAAATTTAATTGATTTATCATCCAAAGGCCAAAAGGGTACACTGGAATAAACTGTAGACATTAATAAACTCCCTAGAAGCTTGATAAGGATATGCTCAAAAGGGAAGGAGAGAACTATTTAGGTAAGGCCATATTCTAAGAGACTGGAATGTGATTATTTGTCTGGTAGTCAGAGGCATTAAAAAAATTATGCACAACTGGCATTTTGCAGGATGACCACATTGAATAGAAAGGTGAGCTTTAATAAAGTAAACTCTGTCTGCAGATTTTTGGTTTCCTATTTTCATTTAAACTTTGTACATAAAAAGAAATACAAAATCAACAACAACAACAACAACAACAACAACAAAGATCTTCAGATTTCAGCCTGCTCTGTCACATTAAACGAAAACATGGTAAGGTCAGAGTTAAATAAACAGTGCTCTGAAGAACAGAATTAAAAAAACATTAATAGTGGTACAAGTAATGTACCCCAAGCATTTGATAGATTTCATGACAATTTTTTATCACTATTGAATTCAGCTTCAGATTTGCAAGATTTGCTGACTGAATTTCTCAATGATTCATAATAATTTAAGATGAATTGCTCTCAGGGGACTTAAAAAGAATGAGACTTCATACTTTGCAAACTTACATTAGAAGTATTGTATGTGTATCTTCGTGTGTGTTTGATAGTGTTCAGAACACAGTGCATAGGATGTAGAAATGTACATTCCTGTCACACATTATTTCATAAGAATTTTGAAGTAAATGCGTTTGTGTAGTTGTGCATCACAGTTCACATAAAAGGCAACAGCTGCGCTCCATCATGAGTGCAATTCCAGATGTTCATTGACGGCAGAGTTTTCTTTTTTCATTACATATCAATGATGTAATGCTTCATAGTACATGTTTACAGTATCTTCCTAAAATTGTGACCTACATTTTTTTAACTGTCTTCATCAGGAAAGTGGCGCTGTAAATTACAAACTACAAATGGCTTCATAATAGTAGACAGCATGTAGGATCTTTGATTGACTTGTGTCAGAAATACCTTGGCAATTAATGGCTTTTAAAACAGAATATAAAACTAAGGTTTTGATCTTAATTTTTTAATGCTTTATATTGAGCATACATATATTATATATATATTATATTGAACATATATATATATATGTACCAGGGAGAAAAGGTGTTGTTCTTAGGGAATACATGTTAATAAGGTGAGGGGAGATAATGTCACTGTCCATATCACAAAAGAGAGATGAATATCACATTTTGGACACTGAGAAATGAGGCAGGGGAAAACTGAAATGTGTAATGAAGCCACTATTTTTGCTGAGATAATTTCCTATCCAGTGGTGCTATGAATTGTAGCTTCCAGGCTTCCCACTTCAAAACATCCCTTAGGTTCAGGATTGAAATCAGGGGTGGAAAGGCATTCCACCAAGGTATAGTCTATTAGTAAGCAAGTGTTCTTGTTTTTTATTGATCAAGTGTGTTCATTATAGCAGGAATAAACTGTCTATTATAAAGAAATGGACTAAAGTCTGAATTAAATTGTGACTGCTATATGAACAAAAGAAGAATTGAGACAATTGATTTTGTTTCAGGATTACCCATCAGATAAAGACAGACTCAAAAGATGCTTCATTTTCTCAGGAGAATAAAATGATACTGGGAAAATAAAAGGGTAGAGTTTGTTTTTTTTTTTTTTTTTAAAAAAACGGAAAAAAAAAGAAAAAAAAAGTCAGTTGTAAGAAAAGAAGTAGAGAAATAAACTATTGCAGATGCTACTTTAGTAACCATTGTTGCTACAAGTAAAATAAAATAGCAGATGAATCTGAGACAACTTGAAATATGCTATTAAAAAATACCTTTTGTCTATACAGTTGCAGTTCCCAGAACATGTAGCAAAGACAGTATCATCTTACTAAATACTGGGCTTCTGTTTCTACTATTAGTGCATTTTCTCATTTGGAGCAATCTACATTACCTTGGTAAAAGTTCAGCAAAATGTTTGAGACTGTTTCTAACCTCAGATATTGTGGAAGATCAATCAAATTATAGTCCTTTAAGTAGTTTACTGAATCCAGACATGAATGCTTGCTCCAAACAGTGATGCAGTAGTAAAATTTCTGAAATACATGTATAAGGCTTGAACTAAAAGTAAAAATTCTTCAACCCTGCTTAAAAATATATCTTCCTTAGGATACTTTTTTCCATGAATACTTAATTCTCCTACATTTTGGCTTTCATGTTTGCTTTCTGGAAAAAAAAAAAAGTCTTTCTTTTAAAGTAAAAATTAAAATTTATGATATTTAAATCAAATTCCAAAGTGAACTTTGAGCAGTCATCCCAGAAGCTATAAGGAAAAAAAATCCCCAATGTTAATTAGAGATATAAATATGTATGTATGTGTGTGTGTTTTTCAGTTAACCATGATGTAAAATGCCAGTTTATGTAACCAGCCAACAGTTAGGGGTTTTTGATTGGCTGGTTTTGTTTTTTTGTGGTTTTTGGGGTTTTTTTTTTAAATTTAGTTTCTAGTTTTATTTTCTTAATAAAGCACAAGATGAAATATTAATATTAATTTCAAAATTTATTTAAAAAATTATACATTAAACTACTTGTGAAGATTTTGTGATTTTTTTTGTAACTGTGAATTAATTTCTAGCAGCATGATTTTTTCAATGTACAAGTATAGTCTCTTTCATTGAGCTAACTGAAATTTGCAGAAACTGTCTTTAATTACTTTCTCATGAAACCACTACATTTCTCCTTTGCAGTATTGTTCCCAAACTGAAATAATCACCATGAATTTGACAAGTTCTTCTCCAAAAGTATTACAATTAATATATTCTATGAATGAAGTTGTATTTAAAATGTTCATTATTAAAATCCTATCATGATCCAAAAAACGTTTCATTATCTCTAACATATTCAGATGTTATCATATTGGAGCTACACAAGGAAAAAACATGCGGGAGAATATGTTAGTAGATTAATCACTGTATAGCTTTTGGAAATTACCATTAACTTGATTTATCCTTTAACTTATGTCACTGACCTATATATGATAGAGTTGTTATTACAGTGAAGTATTTTTGGTGTGGCCCTCAACAGCTTATGTTTTACATGATAAATTTATCTTAGTAAGCCCATGGTTACAACAAATATACTGGCCAAGACGTAATCACATAATGACAGCAAGATGTAACCTGCAATACAATTTAATAAAAAAGTTTTCTGAATGACTTTCGTGTCTTTCTGGACTGCCTATAGATATGTTTAACAGCTCTTACCAGAACGCATCAAGTTAGAAAAAGAGCATATGTTTGGAACATAGAGTCTATGTTCAGGAACCAGCATTGACTGACCTTTGCAATCTATGGTTTGTCATATGTTGCTAGAAACTTCAGCTGCTTGTGTGTAGCTTTCCAAACTGAGATATATAGAAATGAGAATAAAGGACTGTGAAGTTAATCATGTACAAATGGAGCAATTTGACTGTTTCAGTACTAATCTACAGGTACTCGACAAGAATAACTTTTTTTTTTTTAATGCACCACATCCTGATGTATCAAATCATCTTTTGAAAGTAACTTTAATATGTAACATCCAAGAACCTTTGAAGTATTTAGGTACCTCAATATCATTGGCAGGCTTCATAAAGAGTCAGCATATTTATCTACAACAGCATAATCCCAAATCACTTTTGAATATGAGATTTTAATTTGTCTTATTCCAGAAGCACTGTCAAAAATTATACCTCCTTTCTCAGGCAAAGATTAACAGCTAATTGCATACTGAGATTTCTGATGATACAGCAAGCTCATAGGTAAAATAATATAAAATGTCATTAATAGTATGATAGTGACTTTGTCTAGAAAATATTAAAATTATTTTTGACTTCCTGAAATGTTGATATTCCAATACCTCTTGTACTTAATGTAAATGGTACCACACTGTTTAATCACACTGTATTTTTAAAATCTTATTCTGGAGATAAAACTGACTGAAAAAACAGCCAACCAACCAAACAACAAAATATAATGATTAAACATGTTTTAAATAATTTTGTTGATTGATATTATTCCATTATCCAGGTGAACCATAATTATTTTATCCTTTAAAAAAATGCATATTAAAAGAGGAGACATAAAGCAACTACTTATTCCCTATATAATTTATTTACCAGTTATAATTAAGACATTTTGTATGATACTTTCTTGCTTGATTTAATTTGATCTCTTTTGATTCTGAAAAGTCTTCAGGCAGAAGATATTGATGGTGTCTTCCTAGTTACCGGTTATAGCCCATACATTATTTTAGTGCTACTTGACCTTTCAGCTGCATTTAATATTGGCAATCATGAGATCTTGTTATATATTTTTTGACACTTACAGTATCACTGGTATTTCTGACCTTTTCACTCTGTCTCTCCCTCCACTTTACCACTTATCCAGAGTTTGCCAACGTGGTCACTTGTGTCTCCCATTTTGTACCTATTTTAATTTAAATTATATACTTGGATTATGGTTTCTTGTGAAATATTGCACCCAGTTTGGTCACTTTTTGGTCTTTATGAGCATATATTCACAATTAAAAATTGGTGTTATTGTGAAGGTCTTTGAAAATGACGCTTAACCTTGTAAGCAGGGTTCAGGAAGCTTCAGGAAAATTCAGGAAAAAGGAATGCCGTCATATTAATACTAGAAAATTATGAGGTTTAGAAAATCATGAAGGTGACATATTACATATTTGGTTCTGGTTTACTCAATAATTGGAACTGAAATGTGGTAGAATGATGAGATTCATTCAAGGTGAAATTTCCCTTGAGATGCAAGCAATTTCTGTAACTAAAAAAAATATTTTGGACATCTAGTGGGATGCAAGTCCTATTGTCAGAGTGAGCGTAGCCCTATGCACAAAGGTAAATTCTGTCACAAAAAGGAAAACTCCATGTTCCATGTTCACAAAGGGAACCAAGGAAGTTTTTGATTCTTTATGCTCACTCATATGTTCAAAAAATAAATCAGTCTAAACAAATGTGTGCTTCTGACACATGTCTTCAAACACCAGCTTATCAAAGAAGGAATTTTTGTGACTTCATGGCAAAGTGTAGCACCATCAGACTTTTCAAATTAAATACAAGTAATTTAATCAGATAAAGATAAGAATAGCATTGAATACAGTGGATAGACTGCAGATTATTAAGGAGTTCTGTCTAGCCTTCCATTCTTGAATTTCAGTCTTAGTGGAAAGATAAAAATTAATACAGCAGGTAAGTCTTTATACATTAAAGGATATCTCCAGTATTTTTTCCAGAGAAATTAATCTTAACAATAAATACTACATAATGTGTTATATTTTAGTTATCTTTTTCTTGATTTACTACCATCATAACAGGACACTGAGATGTATTCTTTCAATTTAGACAATTCATATCACACATTGAACTTTCTGTCCTGGAATCTTTGCTATTAAGACGGCCCATTGTTTTGGTCCCTAACGTGCCATCCTCTTTGATATACTGTTCCTTCCTATATTCAGTTGGGTGCCTCCACAAGCAAAACCTGAATAAACATAACCTGAATGAGAATCTGATCACAAAGAGGTGTGGGGTTTTTTTAAGATTGATTACTAAATTTCCCTGACAAACCCTTCTTTTATCATTTGGTGTCTATTTTAAACTCTCCTGAAGATGCTGCATTAGTAACCACATCTTATATCAAGTTTGTTTCTCTTTAGTGACAGCCAACATGATGTAGCTTTTCCTGATAACCCACAGAAAAAAAAAAATCAAAGATTTGCTTGGCTTGTTGTTTGCGTAGATGTTCTAATATAACAAGTAAGAGATACTTTATTCAGGTTTTTCTTTTATGGATACTGTGGGTTAAGCCTGGTAGGCAGCTAAGCCTCACACAGTTGCTTGCTCAATCCTTCCCAGGTGGGATGGGAAAGAAAATCAAAAGGGTAAAAGTGAGAAAACCCATGGGTTGAGGGAAAGGGGATTTAATAGGTAAAACTAAAACTTCACGTGCAAGCAAAACAAAATAAGGAAATAAGCAAACAAAAATAAGGAAATAATCTACCACTTATTAGCAGGCGGATGTTTAGCCCCTTTCCTGGAAAGTAGGGATTCATTATGTTTAATGGATGCTCGGGAAAACAAACGCCATAACTCCAAATGTCCCCTGCTCCTCCTTCTTTGCCCAACTTTTATTGATGAGAGCAATATGCTGTCATGGGATATCCCTTTCGTCAGTTTGAGTCAGCTGTCCTGGCTGTGTTCCCTTCCAATTTCACACTCAGCTTATTAGCTGGTTGGGGCAGCATGAGGAACAAAAAAAGGCCTTAATGCTGTGTAAGCACAACTCAGCAAAATCCGAAATGTAGCACTATGTACCTTGTCTTTCTTATAACATGGCTATGGCAATAAAGGCATTGAGCTGTTTTGATGCTCTTGCAATCCTAAACTGACAATGCTTGGCAGAAGGCAATGCATGAGAATGACAAGAACACAAAAGCAGCTCACTTCTGATAATGACAGAACATTCCTCTGGATACAGGTGGTCAGAAAACAAATTGTCTGCTTTTGAAGTCTTAAAAATTTACTTTAATATCCAAGCTTAGTGCTTTTTTGCTAAGGGCTTTGATTATGTAACAGAGATAGGCCGATGTAATGTTGCCTTTAGCTCCTATTTATCATATTTAAAAGAAGATTATCCCAGCCAAAACCAGCACTCTTATCTTACAAAATGTATGTCTTACGATGTAGCGAATAAAAATTTATAGTTATGATAGCACAGCTGTACACAGGGCAATGTGCCTTGCAGTTACTCATTGAGCTTCATTTGTTATGCATTGGTTAATAATCTCAGTCTCATTCCTGTGATATTAACGGAAAGAACATGCTGTCATTTTAAATAGAGCCTCTGATTTGTGACATTATTCAGCTGAATAACTATTTAAAACTTGCACACAGAAATATTTGCTGTACAGCACAATTACTGAACTGCATTATCAGCATAAAAGCATTACAAGATCTGGAGGTTCTAAACTTTAAAGATGAGAAATGTAAAATTCATCTTGAAGTGAAAGTGTTACGAGACTATGTGTGATGACAGTGATGATGATGATAGATAACTGCAACAAAGAAATGGAAGTTTTTGCTATGCATTACACCTTGAAATTGTTGAATATATTCTTAGCAAAGGGGGCACTTCTGTAGATTTTGCATGTTGATAAGTAACACAATGCAGATTTGCAAGGCCATGAAAAAATCCTCATTTAAACATATTTAAAATGAAAAATATTATACTAAAAACAGCCATCTAAAATTATTTTTTAATTTTGTGATGAATGCCATTTGAACATGTGAGAAGAGATTATCAGCATGGTTTTGATAATTACTTTTATTATTCCTAATGCTTACAATTTTTGAAAAACAATAAAGATGTTATAATTTGCCTGTTAGAAATGCAAATGTACTGCAGAGCTTTCATTTTAGTAATATTGTATATCCTTAAAATATATGCTTTATATCAAGTAGATTATATTGTGTGTATAGCAGTTGCCAGAATAAATTAACCACATATCCTGTGACCATAATATACCAATGGATTTAGCAATTTAACTATTATTTCAGTAGAAATCAGATATTGCAGTTTTTCAGTACCGTACATACCAAGGCTTATTGTCTATAAAATGTATTCTACTCCCTAGAATATTGAATTCATTTCTATGACAGAATTCTAAACATATACTAGTTTAAAACCACCTAAAATAAACAGTATTATAACAAATTATAACAGCTGAGCTAATTTGCTCTTATTTCATTTGATCATCAAGAAATGTTCTGTAATCCTCCCTCATTTTGACAAACCAACATAAGGTAATTTAGTCTAAACGTGAGGGCATTTTATTACTAATTTTTGAGCTGGATTAACAGATATACTGAAACACCAAATTCTACAGCAATCTATCAGAATCTTTGTCAATCATCGCTGCATTAGTACACTTTGTTTCCTGTCTCTTAACTAGTTTTAAATCTAGAGTGAGGCTCTTAGAGTTATGGAATTACTATTACTTGTTTATGTAACTCCTACTTAGGTCAGTCATTCAGCTCAGCTTCAGCTGTCTATCTCATTAATGTAATTTTCGACCAAACCTCTTAATCTGAACTCGTTCTACTGATGGCCACTCAAGCAGAATATCAACAGTTTCACTTCATATATATTTATATCAATTTATTACAAAACTTCGAAGATAAAAGTTCTATTATCAGCTTTTGGGATATCTGGCTTAATAAGATTGATTAATTAGTGGTTTGCAACTAGTGTCTCTTTTTTTTCCCTGAATCCAGGGATAAAAAAGGCAATATATGAAAACGGTAACCTGGAATAACCATCCTGATTGAAATGACAGCCTTAAAATGTAAGTGATATGATCCCAGCTTACTTTGTGTTGCTAGTTCTGCAAGGATGATCTCCAAGGAGAAGCTTCCAGAGAGAAAGTCAGACTTCCAGACCTCTCTGATCATTGTACCAGTTGCAGAAGAACTGAAAAGAATTTTCCTTCAGTCATCTGAGTTATCACATTATCAAAAATAAAATGTATGTCTTGTTCCCACTTTTCCACCTACAAATGTTCAGTTTCTCTTGTTTTCCTTAATCCAAAGCTAAACCAGTTTTGGAACAGAATGTATGACAATAGCCACTGTTGGACAGAAAATTTAAATCAGAAAAGCTGTTTTAATTGACATTTTCATTGAAAATTTTATTAGAGAGATCCAAGAAGGAAGCAGTACAAATAGAAATCTCATGAGCAATCTCTTCAGTTCAGTTCTTCAGTGCTAAGATACACTAAAAGACATAAAACAGAGCTGAATGGCTCATCCAGAGCTGAGATAGGCAGACCTAAGATACCAGCAGTCTGATGATATTCCCTGCAGTGTATATATTCCCTCAGTGTGGCAGCACTGAATTCACTTAAGGGGGCTCTTGTGATGTGTGTCTGATTTCCGTAGCATGCATATGTAATTTGTTTGCTCTTGGCTAACAACTTTTTTTTTTTTAATTTTTGTTTTCATTCTTTCCACCTTATCTCAATCTTTCTTGAAACAGATGAATCTCAAAAAATAAACAAAAAATACTGGCAGCTTTCAGGATACCTTTCCATCTTGAACTTAACAGACAAATGGTATGGAACTTGTAAGCACAGTAGTCAAAGCTGCCTTTGCAATCTGCTGTTTGGCAATTTGTAATTAGGCGGTGGAAAGATTTAAATGTTTAAGAGATGTAATTTTCCTATCACAGCTCTTAGCACTTCAGCTATGATTTTCTTCTTCACAGAAAGGAGTGGGAGAAGGAAGGAGTAGAGGTTCTGAGGTAGCCAAATGATCTTAGCACTTCTTTCAGATTTTGACAACTTTCATGGCCTGATTTTTGCAGACAGACCTCTCAGCCCAATCCAAGGTTCTTAAGTGCAAAATGTGGAAGGATCTTCTGGCAGGAATCGTAGTAAAATCTGTGTCTTAGTTACAAAAGGATTACACATCAGGTCTTAGCTCTGTGGAAATTTCACAGCACCGCTCTTAAAACCTTAATTGGCAAAATGTTAAGACTGAAGCTATAATTTGGTATATTCTGTATTGAAAGTTATTAAAGTTATATTTAGAGTATATAAATCACAAAAGAATTGTCAAAAAATAGCTCTCCAGATGGTCTCGTTAAGTCCTGTGGATTTCATGCCCAGAGTGCCAGCTACTGAGTAGATTTGGTATTAGTGCCACCAACTGGTGTCAGATTGGGAACATAGAGGACTTTGCCTGTCATGTCAGCAACTGGAAAGAATGGGTGGTCTCATGCCAGCTACTGGACTTGGTGAAGGTCTCTCCTGCCAGATGCTGGGGCAGGAATGGTTTGTGTCCTGAAAACCAGCTACTGGGGGGACTGGTGTGAGTGAGGCAGGTGAGGAGCTCAATGCTGGCAGCTCAAGCAGAACTGCAAGTCATAGCACCTGTGCCTAGTGCCCACTGCTTGAGAGGGCCAAAATCTTGTGTGGTGGAGTTTACATGCCTCATTCACTAACAAGATTCAAGCTGAACCATCCAGTGGGTGGAAAGCCATTGGTCCAGCAATGAATGTGAGGGCATAGGATCTGTGCTGGTATTTGGGGGGACCTATGAGTGTGGACTGCCTGTGAGACCAGTGTTATTGTGTGTATCTGTTTGCTGGTATCAAACTGAAATTGTGGAAAAGTAGGAGACCCAGGAAGCAGTTTATAGGGCCTGAGATGAATGCAGTGGTACTGGATGGACAAAAGGACCATGCTGTGCCAGCAACTCAGGGTGACCCACAAATGTGTGTGTCTTTGTAAATCTCATGAATCTGTTTGTGTTTTCACTCCTGAAGTTCAGTCTCTATCACAAAGGACTTGACCTTCTGCACTTACGTTTTATACAAACCTTATATATATGTGTAGGCAGCATTTTATCTGTGGTAGTACATGCAGCTGGCCATGCACATATGTGGGACACATGCTGGGCATTGCTGCTGGTTAAATCTGCAAAAAAACCCAGCAGTTCTGTCCCTCAGTCTGGCACAGAGACCCCTGCTCCTTGGATGTTCAGAGCTGGGCTCTAGGAGCAGGACAGGAGGAATTCCTGTACGTGGAGCTGCTGGAAGCAGCAGCAGCTCCTAACATGCCTTCATTACTGAGATGCACTTTCAGTGAATCTGTGGAATAAACAGTAATAGATGATGAGTACTTAAAAAAGTAAAACAGTTTACAAACCATGCAGAAACTAAAACTACTGGTGCTTTTATTGCATAGCAGCAAATCTGTGACAATAGCTGTAGAAAAAAAAAACCCTGAAAGCATGGAAGTAATGTTAACTACACTTTTTAAAAGCATCTTAAAAAAAATAGAAAGATATGAATTTTGGAATTTTGATCTAAAGTATAAAATCTAGCAGACTAATATGAAATGTCCAGTTCATATAGTTGTCAGAATAAAGTTGGTTGTGATATGAAATTTTTCAGGATAGGATTTATTTAATTTTTCAGTGGGGGAAAATGACTTTAAAATTTTTAAAATAAAAGCCTTATTTTTATTCCAAAGTGAAACCTTGGTCCAAGAAAGAGTTAGAGAAAACATTATGTACAGCGGTATAAACAGTTTCTAATGCACTGTCCTGATTTTGCTTTATTTTTAATTTCCTGTCGTATCTGCCTGTCGGGAACTACTCAATTTTGATTACCTGAGTGAATACTCATGACTGAAACTATATTCGAGTGTATGGCTTATTGGTCTCAGAATATACAAACTCAGTGAATTTGAGCAATCACATATAATTTTTCTTCAAAGTTCCAGCCTCAAGATAATTATGTGCACAAGGTAGGGCCGGAGTCAGTCCTTGGTAAACAGAAAAAACCCACAGAATGGATATAGCTGCAGCTAGTAATAGATCTATTGGAAATCTCACATGGAATAAAGCAGAAGAGAAGCAAAATCATTATAAACTTTCACAAAGTAAAATTTATATTTCCTATTTAGCCAGTGCACACTCTTTTGGTGTGCAGAATCATATTTCATAGTAGAACAGGACCTAAAACGTGAAAAAGAGAAAATTAACGTTGTTTTCACTCTGCTATCACTGATAAGCATATACAACCTGGCTTCAGTAATGTAGTTTGCACTAGAGATTTTCCCTGGTATTCAATTAGTGAGTGAGTTTTTTAAAGCTATCATCTCTCTAATTGTAAATACCAACAAATGCAGGCAGGAAAAAGTATAATTTGCAGCTATGGAATTCAGTCCTATTATTATTTTTAGTATTGACATTGTCCAGATTACATATTAGCAATAAAACTGTATAAATTTCTGTACTTGAATTTCGACACATAATCTATTCAACAAGTTAGCTAAATATGTTTATTTTTTCCTTCTTACATTAATCATCAATTTCTTCTGTGGCAGTTATAATAGTTAATAATTTCAGTTTCTGTGCCTCCTGTGCTACCAACACTTTCCAGAAGACACCCGAAATACTGATGCTAGAGTATAAAATAATAAATCACTTGTAAAGAAGTATTCTGCCTTCCACATAATTCTGTATTTTAATGTTAAAACCTCTAAACTCAGTAGCTACAAACAATAAGTAGGTATCTCCCAACTACTTCATTCAGACCTTAGTACTGAGTACTAAGTCTAGGGTACTTGATATTAGCCTGGTCTAGTCTGATCTACAGTAAAAACAAGTGATTAATTTCCTTACAAAGATTTTTGTAGGAACTTCATTAATTGGTGAAGTTCCTTGGACTCTCTTTTCATTGCATCATGTCCCAGAATAAGCACATTTTCTAAGGAAAAGACATTTAAGGTTAGAGAAATATTCATATGGAAAATTATATGCCATTTCTCTCATGTCTGTGAAATTCAGCCAAACTTACTTTCATATAAACATTTTGGAAAAACAGAAATATATTCTCTATTTTGTTCCTCAGCAAATGCTTTTTTTGCTCCGACTGGCCATGGGGAACTGCCCATACAGTATACAAATCAATACCTATCTCAGAAAAAGAGAAAGAGAAAAAGAAAAAGGAAAAAGAAAGTTTAAAAATATTTTACCTTCATTCCAGTTTCACTAGCCACTTCATTCTGATCATTGAATAGAATGGAATTTTTGCACACATGCCTGTCTGTTGGGGTTTTGTACATGCACTTTGCTACAATATAGGAAAGAAAATATATTTGCGCTTAGCTGAAGTTGCAGTTAACAGTATGCTGGGCAATGATCCTTAGGTTCCTCTGTTTCTTTCACGTTCATATTTTGTACATAAACTGAATCAATAATTTGGGTTTTCTACTTGGAAAACTTGAATCTGATTTTCTGAATTCCTTCTTTTCAAATAGCCTTTCCCATATTCAGAGCTGTCCAGGCCAGCTGTCACAGTGAAGTTGCAGCATTTCTGCCCTTTGTCTCTTATTTTGAGCTTCTAAAACAATGGGAGAAGCTAAATTCTTAGCCACAAGAACAAATGTGTCACTGGGGCAGTCTTCTCTGTGGGACTTAACTGGAAAAAAAACTCCATGATATGTTAGCAAATGGATATTGAGATTTTTCAAAGGTTTTATTTAAAAAAAAAAACCCTTAAGCATACATTTGGAATAGTTTTCAGAAGAGAAGAAAAATCATGTCTTGATATGAAGGTAGTATACCTGCTGAAAGCCTTTTGCAGTTTTTGAAGCATGAGTAATATTCAGCTTCTTGTGAAAAGGCTGCCAGAATTTTTAACATTGCTAAAGCAAACATTTTCTTCATTCTCAAAATTGAAATTAATATATTCATAGAATATTTATTAAAAAAAATGTTTAAAGGGTTGCATTCAGAGACTAACATTAGGTAGTACTGGGCAGTGTTGCAAACGGTTGACAAGTATTTAGCCTAAAACACCCAATGTCTTACAATGGAAACAGTTTGTCAGCTTTGGCTGACAACTGTGACCTTTGGGTATCCATATTTTTTTTTTTTTATTAGAAAAACTCTAGGGTTCTTTTGGTAGAGATTTTAAGTTTTGTTTGGCTTGGTGGGTGTTTTGGGAAGGGGAAGGAGTCAGCTTCCTTTCAGATGGCAAAGCTGCATACCTCCCTTGTTGTGCACTGTCAAATTAAAGGTAAACTATTGGAATCTGTATACCACACAGAAGACCAGCCAACTGTTTCATAATTACCCTCTGAACACTTGAGATCTGAATAACATGTAGAAGACCAGCCAATTGTTTTGTCATAACGCTCTGTAATAGTCTCTTCAGACTTTTACCAAGCTTACTGTTTTCTTGCGACTGGCTTTACTCTTTTAAGTATTTCACATTGTGGCTTACATAACAATTGCATTCCACTTCTGGATGGAGAATGTGTTTCACTGAGTTTAGAAATCTGTGCGTGTCAAATACTGCTACCAGTAATCAGTGTAAATAGGAACAGGACCATACCCTACCTAGTGTTCACTTGAAGATGCAAAATAGAAGGAATAACTGGAACACACTTTTCCCGAGATTCACTGCTTAAAGAAACGAATCAACTTGCTTCAAATGTCCTCAAATCCTGAAAGTTATTGCTAATTAAATAACAAATTACCTTTAAAACGGTTGTTAGGTATTGAGACAATAGCTGGTATCTGCTCTGTATGAGAATATTCCATATAACTTCTCCCCATGCGCTGGAAATAATAAGCACAACTCTTGACATCAAAGGAAGAAGATTTAGAAAAGAAAAAAAATAATCAGGCATTATAAAATGCAGTAATAAATGTTACCCAAGCGTGGAAAATGTAAGTGATCTTTTTGATACTACATTATATCTCCTTCTGTGAAGAAAATAGAAACCCTAAAGAATATAACATGTTGCCCAAGGCAGCTCTGCACCATTAAAATCTATTTCTTTTCTCCTGGAGATTTAAAAGGGGATAAATATCTCAAAATGGAGTAACAAAAATCATTGCCAGGAAACTAAAGTTATATGGTGATTATCATCACTGCATTTTGTATTTTGTTTTCAACCATAAAAATTGTTTGAACAATTGTTGTTTAAAACCTGTCTAAAAAGTCAAATAAATTAAGTGAATAGTACCTCCTCAGTAACTGCTTAATGGAATTCACTTTTATGATTATGAGTTTTGTTTTGGCAAAATTATTTTTTTTATGTAACTGACATTTTAAAGCTATTAGATTTCTTTTACTGAGTGATTCTGAGTTTAATTGTTTACCTTTTCTCACTGTTTCATCGTTCTTGTGTTCTCCCTCTGCTTTATATTAGCTCATAAATATAAGAGAAAGGCTGAATTGTAATGCACATAATGCACATCATTGTATCCCCAGAAACTAAAGAATCACAGAAGCATTAGGCTTAGAAGGAATCTCTGGAGATCACCTAGTCCAACACTTATTGAACAGATTGAATAGACACAGCTCAACACAAGAATTTAATGATCACTATAAGTCTTTTCTCAGTAGGCAACTACTTCCAAAATAACTAAATTCTAGAAAAAAAAATTGCAACACTAATCACAGAAGAATCTATGGAAACACAAGTATATAAAACTTAGTGCAGTAGTAAGCCAAAATGAAGATTTCTTCAGGACAATAAAGAAAAATCAAAGTACTTCATGTATGTAAAAATCAAAATGTTTTCATTTTAACCAGAGCTTTCTGAATGAAATCTCTGTCAGGAAAAGTCAAGTGATGTTATGGGTGGAAACTTTTGCAAAAGTTGTCTATTAGACATGGAATCTAAAACTGAAATGTAATATATTTTCTACAAGGTTTTTTTTTAATACTGAGTCATATTAAAATCATATACATGACAATATTTTATCTTTATATGTGAAGATATTGCCTTGCATAATTGAAGAAAGGATGTGCATATAGCTTTGCAGACTGTAAGCCTAAAATTAAAATTTTTAGTTAAAATAATTTTGACTTCTAGGGTGTTCCCATAAATAATATTTCAGCATTCCTTAAGTGTTATGAAATTTCCAGCATTTGCTGGTTGCCTTGATTGCAGCCGGTAACAGATGTTTCAAAACATAAGCCAGGTCATGAGCCACAGAACAGAATAAACAGCATTTTTTTTTTCCTTTCTTTTATTTTGCCTTTTTTTTTTTTTTTTTAAGATATGAAATAGTTTATTATGCCTGCTAAATTACAAAATTTCCACTGCCTTGGCTCTTTCTTTGTCTCCTGTGCAAACAGAGCCAGAAACTTAGTCTGAGTCAGGCAAGCCTCAGTTTACATTGTTCTGCCAATTTTCAGATGTCATTTATTCTCTGTCATTATATTATAAACAGACTTTTAATTTACGGAAAATTTAGAAGAGAGGAAGTATAGTGCAAAGCATTTATTTTGGAGCAAGGGGTTCTACAAAATTTAGGGATTTCTAGTAACCTCAATTGTCTAGAGAAGAGGGAAAAATACAGTCTCCAAAATGCATTTTGCTCTCAAATGCTCGTAATATCATTTGTGTGAACTTTTGGTTTTGCTTTGTTTTTGGATCTTTTTCCTCATTCTTTTGTGGTTGGGTTCCTTGTTCAATCTTTTCCCTTGCTTGCATGCATCTATTTGTAAGGGCTAATGGAAACCTGGGCATATCTTCATATCAATAATACCAGCATTATCTCAAGACAGAATACTTATTTTTCCTTCTGCTTTTGCAAACACCTTTTCAGTTCACAGAAAAGCTGCTATTGCTTTGAGAGTCTGACTAGAGATGATGGTGTTTATTATTAATCTGGTATTGCATTCAAAACTCCTGGTTTTTCTATCGGAAAAGCAGAAATGTTTATAAGATGCAGTGAGGTATTCAAGGTACTGTATGTTAATACACTGTTTTCACCAAATGATTTTGATATTAAATCTACTTTGGGATTTACATTTCGTAGAGGAAAAAGGCAATAGGCAATTATATTATTTCTTTTCCAGTTACATGTGTCTAAATTTGCCAGAGAATAGTGTTGTAGAAGATGACCGAGAGGTCAAAACATTTAGAGTGCTTCCCTCCTAATTCCTTTTTTATTATTATTTTTCCATTGATCTTGATGAAATTTGGAGGAGAGCTGTGGATACTGTAGGTCTGCAGACTTTTGAATAGAACATGAAGCTGTGTAAAGGAGACTCTTTGAATCCAGTTAAAACAGTTTTATTTGACTGTTCACTGATTCCTCTTCACTGTTCATGATCTGCCTGTGGCTAAGCACTTCTCCTCATGATTGTGAAGATTACTCTCCACAATGCTCCTTCTGACAATGTAGATATTGACATGCACTTATAAAGGTCAGGCAGCTCCTACAGTTATAGAGAGTGAGAGAGTGAGAACACTAACGCCAGCAAGGCTCTCTGAGAAGAATTTAACCTTCAAATTACAAAACAGAGTGCTCAGCAGAGCCAGGACTTCAGCCAACTTGAAAGTTAACCTTACTTCTCTGCAAACAAAAATGTGGAATTCAGTGTTGTCCCAGCAAAAAGAAAAAGAAAAAAAAAATCAAACAACTAAGTGGACAAAGGATTCAAGTGATATACATCAGTCAGGTGTTTTCTTTTACTTTCTAAAAGATTGATAGACTGCATGGGAAGAGTCACTTTTGGATTTCTCAGCTTTCAGAACAAATAATGGCTCCTTCAGCTTTCAAGAGCATTGTGCAGAAAGATAAACCATCCCATACATTTCTTTTTTCCTGTTGTTCTGACATTAGATCAAATAAGTTATTCCTAGTGAAGCACATCAACCAGCTTAGCTCACCTTTGAAAATTCTTCTGTATTTTCTATCATGTGAATTCAAGTTCAGAGCACAGCTGAAGTAATTAAATTCTGTAGGAACTTAGTTGTCTATTAGGGATCATATCTGGTGGTACAATACAAGAAGGATGAGAGTGTAGAAGCAGAACTGCAAATGAGAATGAAGGCTCACTTTTCATCTTGATAGAGTGTAAAAAATAATATTTTTAATTTTGAATACATTTATATTGTGGCAGTAGAGGCAGTAGGCTCACACTGCATATAAATTAAGATGATTATTTGGCTTGTAGGAGAATAAAGGAGACATTATGATTACTGGACAAGTAATAAAAAAGTAGAAGTATATGTAAGACTTGGTTGCCTAGGAAAGGCATTGCTTTCTGAGCTTGGGCACTTTTTTTTTTTTTTAATGCATTTAACTTTCTCAGTTTAAAGTTTGACATCTGGCAGATTTTAGGTGGTGTAGAAATCATTTTTAATGACTTTTCTGCCTCATCAGTGGGGCCACCACTCAACTAGCGAAGTGCCAATCAGTTGCTCTTGTTCCTCTTTAGCTTCAAGATAGTACTGGAGAGCTTTTTGCAGAGATCATGATCTCTCTGCTTGATATGCTGTTTATTTTAGCTGTAGTTAAAGGTCTTCTGGCTTCTCCATTATAACCCCCTAATTTTCTTGACTGTTTTTTTACTCCAGGTTAAGATAATAGTACGCTGTTTTCATTTTCCCTTGACCATCCCCACCTCCCCTCAAAGAAAAGTTTTCATTATATTTGAAAGACAAGGAAAATAAAAAAATGAAATAAAATAAAATAAAATAAAATAAAATAAAATAAAATAAAATAAAATTAACTGTGCTGCTTTATTTGAAATATGAAAATGAAACACTAAGAAACAATCATTTAAGGTGTTTCATTGTACTGCTACAGATAAAATTAAATTGATTTTTTTTAATGAACACTAAATTTCATGATCAGAGTGTGAAATAAATCACTTCTTATGGAAAAAGAGTACAGTATGAAATCAGAGAAAAAAAAAAAGTGAATTATGCAAGATGTTTATGCTGAATGAAGAAAATAACCAAGGGTGCTCTCTTCTTTGGACATGACAAACCATTTTATCTGAGGTATCATTTATTTTTGGCTTATCAAGTTAATTCTTACTTAATACATTCTTACTGGTTAATGCAGTCTTACAGATCACTGAATAATAAAAATATTTATTTCAAAATATGTACCAAATGATTTCAGTTCTTTCTGAAAATTAACCAGAGCAAACTTACGATGTTCTCTTGGTATAAAATAAACAGGACATTGGACTGCTTTTCAGACATTGCAGCACTGCAATAAGCTTTCTAGGCTAAAAAACTATTAAAATCCCATAAGTACATATTAACATAATACAGTAAAATAGTACAGTTCACTGATACTTGAACCAAATGCAATAATCTTTTTCATATCTGATCATACTTACTAAAGCCTAGTTCATACAGATATAACATAGCATCTCAGCTCTGACTTAAAATTAAGTTCCAGACAAATTTCTGTATTTTATTTTAAAATATGTTACATAACTTATAGAACATAAGTATGTGCTTTTTGTGTACTGTCCTGAGTAAAAGTATCTTGGGCAAAATTTTATTTGTTTGTGTTTGTACAATCAAAGCCTAAGCCAAACTCTCAGAATAAACAATGATATTTCTGAGTTACTCCATAAAGAAAATAAATGACCTTCTTTAAAGTATTGTGCTTTGTAGGAGACTTCATTTTCAAAAGTAAAAACAACAGGAAAAAGTATCTGCTGTCTTCTCTTATTTTAACTTCAGAACTGCTCATTTCTGAATATCTTCACTGTCAAGGAGATTATACTGCAGGTGAATATAACACCATTTTATCAGTCCACACTCAAACTCACTATCTGAACTATCTGCCACTCATGTATTACTCATTTAGATATATAAGTTGCTTCCAGGATTCTTCACCTGAATACGAGACTTGGTTTGTAGAAGTTCTATGAAATACACCAGGAAGAGACGTTGTGAAGCACAGGAACTAGATTTCTTAATTGCTGAAGTTTTCTAAAGCTATAGAGACAGCTCAGGATTCCAGAAACTTTAAAGTAAAAAATCCAGCTGGGAGAGGAGTTGCACTTGCTTATGAATCCTAATTTCAGCTACCTTGGAAATTAATTAAAAAAGATCACAAATCCTCAATAACTATTGCTTTACAATTGTAAAGAAGAATGGGTAAGCACAAAGATGTCAGCTTTCCAAAAGGAAGAACTAAAACAGGCTTTCTTTTGCATGACTACCACTAAAAAAAAAATAAAAATCAGGTACTTTTTACAGGTTCTTCAATGCATTGCACTGCCATTTCTTAGATTAACATAATCATTGCGTGTGGTGGCGAATAAAACTCTGTAGTTTTCTGTATTAGACATACTTGTATTGCTCAGGTAAACCATAGTGACCGAAGCAATTATTATCTTCCATCAACTGAATGACTTACAAGAAGGTTTCAGAATTGGCTTTATCTTAGTAGGCTGAAACAGCTTAGGAGAAAATTAATTTATAACACTGCTTTTCATATTATTAAATGACTTTAAAGCACTCCCCTTAATTTTAGTGACACTTTTATATCATTAATTAATAGTACATTAAACAAATGTGATTGATTTAGGAAAAATATATCTTTAAAGTGTCACCGAAAACTTGTGATTTTCCTCACTTTGAAATTAATTCTTGACTGATGAAAAAAAAGGAACAGTGATCTTGAGTAGCAGTAATTGAAGTGTTATACTGGGATAAGTCACACTACTGAAGTTTCTGGCACAAGGCATCAGTGTTTAATAGATACACTTGAAGTTTTTTTGAAGGGATTAAATTGCAATAAAGACACTTAAGATGTGGCTTTTGGATTCCTTAATAATAATATAATTAGAAAATAAATTATTACTAACTGTTATTAACAATTTTTCTGAAGTAATATAAGCATTTTATAAAGGCTAAATCCATATCTTTCCTCAGCTAGAAGGCTTTGGTTCAAATTACATCTTGCGCAGCAGCCTCAATCTGATGGGGACCAGAAGCAGATACTTATGGAAAGGCTATAACAACAAGTAAGCATAGGATAATATCACTTCAGAGGAATGACTTTCCAGCTTTTGTTAATCTGCATTTGAGGCACTTCCTTCATGACTGACCTTAGCCATGTGCTTACTAGTGCTGCATGGGTTCCTTTTTCTGGAATTAATGTAATTTCTTGAATTCATGTTCTAGTATTCACAATACCTTACAGTACTTCGCTCCAGTTAACACATGTAATAAAAAGAAATAATAAAAAAATCACATTTTGGTTGTCTTGACTGTACCACCTGACATCAACTTAATTTAATGTTTCTTGGGATGTTTTATTATTAGAAATAATAAATAATTATTTCCTATTCATCTTCTCCACTTGATTCATAACTTTGTAGACCTTTAGCATAAAGCTGATTTGTTACACTAACATTTCTTTATTAATTTTCAATTTCTGTGACTATATAGCCAATATCAATATTTTGAACAGTTTATGCTATCTTTAGTAGAAATACACTGTCTTCCATTTTTCTAAACAAACTATTTCTACCATCCAAAAGCCCCTTTACTGTGACACTGTGGAATATTTTTAAATACAAATACAAAGTAAAAAACCCAAAACATTTTGTAGACAGAAGATTTCTCATTTCTATAACAAAACTGTATTTTCAGATATGAAAGTCACTAATTCACACTGTCATCTGGCTATGAAAACAGTGTTGGTGAGCTCTGTTAGCTTAAGTATTGGATATTTTCTCATCTGCTTCTGAAGATTGTTAAAACTGTATTTAAAATTTGAAACTTCCAATGACAAATATTCTTTCCTCTATGTTTTTTCCTTCTGCTACCAACAATACTAATTAGGAAAAGTAATTTTAGGTATGAGAAAGAAAAGACATTTGGGAGAGTACAGCCTTTAGAAAAGATGTGTAATTTTTTTGCAAGAATGAACAAGCCTAAATATATATTCATTCCCTCTGGTTACTTTTCCCAAGTGCTAATAACTAAGTGACTCACTAAAAGCTATATTATGCATTTCAACAGTACATTGACTTATTTCATGTGCAATGACAAGTTTATTCTTCATGGTTTTTTGACTAGCCTACGGAACTTCTGGTTTCTTTCAGTTCAGCAAAACTTCAATTTTCCAACAGTTACCCTAGAGGTTTTATTTTCTGCAACAGATGAGTAATTTTGTTGTACTAATAAAAGCAAGTTTATGTAAAGGTGCATCTCATTTCAAAAACTACCTGGCATAAAGTGCAATTCTTTTAATGACCCAAACCAAAGATTTTAAATTATCCACTATGTTTCATTATATTAGTTTCAACTTTTTCCAGATGGATGAAGACATTGTAGTTTAAATGCTTCATTGCTCCTGTTCTCACCTATGGACTAGGTTCCCATTTCAGACAGCATTAACTGTATGTCACAATGATCTCTTCTCTTGCTAACCTATCATTTGATATAATAGGAGTCTCTGGCCATAATGTCGCACTAGAATTGAAGTCCAGCTGGAAAACTGGTCAACATAGGCTGGGGACAGTAAGACACAAAGCCTGCAACTCTTCCAGAGGTATTTTCCAATATGCAACCTATTTGTTTATGTCTATCACTTTTTCATTATTCATGCAATTTATTTTAATGGAAAGAGGTCCTTTCCCTCAAACCTGGATATTTTTCAGGAGAAATTTGTTGAGGTTTTATTTTCTTTTAAGTTGTTGCTTTTCAAACTGAAAACCAGTATAGACAGAAATATTTCAACGAGGCTTCTTAATCTTAAAGATCCAGCCTTATACTCTTAAAGCTTTTGTGCACCTCCATTGTGTAGTTTTCGCAGTCCAGCTTCTTTTTTGTGTCTGTATACTCATAGTTTGGACAGCTCTCAGGAGCACTGTAGATTTTTAAAAGCTTCATTTTCCTATGTTCTGTTTCTCAATACATGTGCAATTATAGTAAACTTTATTCCACCTCTACGATGATTTTTTATATCCCTTCATCTATCAGTCTGTGAACTTTTAAAATAACAGAAGATCACCATAATTCTTATTTGTCCTTTGCTTTGAAGCAGACAAACTCTTTCTTCCAATTGTAGCAGAACATATTGGGCTGCTGGACGCTGGGAAGGGCGAGGACAGAACAGGGTGCGGGGAACAGAAACCGAAAAACACCTTCTCCTAGATTTGTTTTTTAGATTGTTTAGTAGGAGGGTAATGGCTTAAAATCCATTACTAGTTTTGTTATTTTGCAGATCCTGTACTCTCAGGAGAGAGTGATGATCATGTTGAGACAGCGCCAGCTGGAAGCAATGTCATGTACAGGGCTTACGCAGCTAATACCCCAGATCATGAGCTAAAGAAGGGAAGATTTTTATCTGTAGGAATTCTTAAAGAGCACTATTACTAAATATTCAAACTTTGGTTGTTCTTCTTTAGACCTGCACTCTAATAGAGTCCAGCTGCTGAAGTTGAGAGAAAACTAAGTGAAAATAAAAAACTATATAACTGGTAGGAGCAGAAAAACTAAGCAGCACTTAGGAGGTACTGTGGGGTTATTAAACTATGCTGCCTGCTGACATCAGGTGGAGCAACCTGCCTCCTCTAGCATACTGTAAATATGTGTTAGTAGAGATTTTTTTTTTTGTGGATACTTTTGGGGAATCTGGAAGTTATATTCTAAGTGCAACATGCCTTAGTGAAAACAATAACTATAGATCCTTATTATACAGAAAAGTGTAAAAGTTCATGTTAGTCTTATATGTGTGGCTGTACATGACTGCTGATTATTCAAAATGGAATAAATAGCTAGATTTCCAATACTTTTGGCTTATTGTGTAACAACATGCAATGACTAGAGGACATCCTCCACTGCTAGACACTTCCTGCTTCCTGCTAATGTTGCCTTCTTGGGGGGCACGTTTACATGCAAATAATAAAATATTGGGTCACATGATACTTGTTGGTTCAGAGAAATCTTGAATTTGTTTTTCAATTGAACTTGATATTTTTTCTCTGCACTATACTATGGCCTCATAGATCTACAGTCCAACTATTAATGGCATTGATCTTGCAGTGTCACATAAAGTATGTTTGTACAAATAACTCCTGGTTGTTGTATTTTTACTTTTATTCTGTTTAAAAATTAATACAAACATGCAAGCTTTCCTTTTCTGGGGAAGAAAATCCAATTATCCAGAGGACACAGGACTGAACAGTGCACTTATTTCTCTGCTGTGGGGATTTCAGGTGTGACCTTGTGCAACTCAGTTAACTGCTCTGTCTCAGTAGTCACAATTTGTAAACACAGATAAAAAGTAGATGAGAAATTATGCATCCTAACTTCCTTTCAAGAGCACTGATGAAATGCTTTTATTGCTGCCTTTGTCTTACAATGAAAAGTCTTAACTGTGTTTTGAATAACAGGTAGATCTACATACTGGAAAAAGCTAGAAAATCTCAGCCTTGTACCCTGTCTGCTGCCTACTTCATGGTCTATTCTTCTGATGCCAGCTATTACTGACTGGCCAGTGGATGCCTCATAAACTCTGCAATTCCTACTGAGAAAGATTTGTCAGTTGTCTTCAGAAATCTTAATCCCATCAGTGTTTTGGTGTGCATTTGAGCATGTGCTTATAAATAAATATTTTCAGAAATATGTGGTTTCTTTTTGTATTTCTATTTGTCTTCTATGTGGAGCTTCTATATGAAAATAACAGAGTAAAAGAGCTGTATGACATAATTTAATACAAATTATTACAGTGGTCTGAATACCAGTGTCAGTGATTTCAGAAAACTCACTGTTCCAAATAAATCTGAGAGTCTAAGACCTCTGTCAGGTCAGTAGAAGAGTCAAAAATCCTGCCAGACAGCTCATCAGTGGATACAAGACTCTCTTTCACCACACAAAATAGAGCACCACACATACGGTACCTGCACCACACATAGTAGTGCTGCAGGAAGAAGGACAGAATGCTCTCTTATGGAATTAGAAGGAGAAAGTGTCTCCAATTTCCCACGATACTTGTTCTCTCTCAAGAAATAACACTTGTGCTGGGGCCAGGTGCTGAAAGTGGTGGCACAGAGGGTAGAAATATAATGGGAAAATAAAATATCAGAAGAAGGTTGTTTCATCCCTGGGAAAACAAAACAAAACAGCGCAAATCAACCTAGAGGTGTGGAGTTGTTTTTTCTATCCATAAAGACGCTTCAGATGCAAAGTTAAGGATGCTATAGTGAGGCATAACCCAGGAAGAGATAAGAAAAGGGCTTGCAGGGTCTGCACTAGAATAGAAGTTACAGAGAGATTGATAATTTTGATAACTGGCTGTCAAATCCTAGCAGAAACAAAAGTTGCAAGGATTTACACTAATTTCCTTTGCAACATTTGTTGCGAAATTTATGGTTAAATCTTCTCTTGGGCAGCCACTAGAGGACAACCTGATCACATACTTCTAAATTAGCCTGACGTTTCTGCCGACAGCGTTACATAGGCACCAATAGCCTTTAATCTACAGCCCCTTCCCTCTGACAAAGCTAATCTCTGTACGATAGGAAAAGTCAAAAGTTTTAAACATATGAAATAGCAAGCACCTCACTGCCTTATGTGAGAATTTGTATGAACCTGACCCATACCTTTTGATCCATAAAAATATATGGAAGTAAAAATGGTAGTTTCTTTGCACAGCTGGCAGGAAACAAAGCAGATAAATTTTCATAAAATCAAATAAACAAGAAATATGGAATAGTGAACCCTCTGATTTATTGGGCCTAAAATGATAAATGATGCATGTATTCTGGAGTAGCCTCATCACATGTTTTTCATAGCATTTTACATAAATGTACAGTAACTAGTTTTCTGGAACATATTTATTACCAGAGTGCCAAAAGACCACATTTGCCACATGTAATAATGTAGTACACAGTAAGAGTTTCTTCTCTAAAAATCTTGCTGTCTGACCAGTTTAAGTGGAAAGGGTGACAAAAGGAAAAGTGGAAAAAATGGGGTTCAATGCCATGTACCAGTGGAAAACAGGAGACGAAAAGAGAAGGCAGTAATAGGATTTGTTCCATGCTCCCAGTACCTCAGAAATATCACTGCTAAGAGCAGCAAACACTTTCTCCCTGAGGAGATTTCTCTTAACTTTGAAATGAGTGTATTTGATACCTCCTGACTTTGAGAAAATCATAGAATCATAAATTTTTTTCTTTTTTTTCTGGAAATCACTCATTGATAGTGTTCCATAACTGTGATTGGATTGTTATTCTCATGCTTATTAGAGATGCTGACAGAAGGAAAATTACCTGTTGTTCTAGCATCCCGTTCTCCTGTGTACTGCACCCAAGAGTGATTTTTTGTCTGACTACAGGTTTCTACAAACTTCTTTCCTTACCAAAGAGAATCTTACTTTCACATATTTATCCAAATAAAGCACATTGTGCAGTCTGGAAACTTCCCTCTTTCAAAGGTATTTCCTTCTTCATTTTTGACAGTCTGTCTCTGGGAGTAGGTCTCATTACATCCGATTTCCATCTGTTCACATTTTGCACAATGTGAGGCACCCCAGGCACCCCCTGAAGACCTCTTTATTACTGGGATCTAAAAAGGATTTGTGTTTTACATCATTTTATGTTATTTATAATTTTCAATAACAAATCATGGCTTCTGGCCTTTAAAGAGTTAGTAACTAAACGTGCATTGAAAGCTCACTGGGGTGGGAGCAGCAAAAGCACAAAGCATTAAGTCAGAACAGTAACAGAGAAACAATGTCAGCACAAGGACAATAAACGCTGTTATTCTTAGTGCTCCAGGAATAACAGTGATTGTTGTTCTTTTTTTAACATCATGTTGTTTTCATAATTTTTCTGGACATCAGCATAGTGGAAGAAGAAGAGCTGAGGTGAGATTTTAAAACTGTGAAATGGAGATGGAGAGAAATGTGTGTTTACTCATGTTAAATTTGCACTGGTTAGACTTTAGGAATGCTGAAACACCTAGACAGATGTGCATACATATTTATTTATTTGCTCTTGACCATAACAGCTTCTGAATTATCATGGCACACAAACAGCCATGTGTATAGCTCCATAAAGGATTCCTTTCATCTCCCTCATTTTACCATGCATCACTCTTTTACACTTTGCCTTTTAATAAGATAGTAAGATTTTGAAAAAGACATCCTGTCCATAAATGATGCGCCAGGCAAGTGGATGTTGTTGAATAAAGCAGCATATTGGTAGTGTATATCTGTCCCCCCAAGAAAATTTATATTTACAACAGGTTCCAGTGAGAAAGCTGCCTTTTCTGTGCATCACTGTATTTACATACACTGGGATTAAATGGATACTGTGAATCAATATAAACTTTGCCTATATTGATAGTAGCTGGGATCATAAACCACATTTATTATGTCCACAGTTACACCATACACAAGAGCATCGGCAGTGTTGTTCAAAGACCACCATACTAAGGGAATTTGCCCAAAGCAAATTTCAGTATCTTGTCATACACTGAGGTGTGCGCAGTGCACCACTGCGTCATCACTGCTGACATAGCAACACAGTATAGTAGCTGTAAAGTTATGGTTCAGTTTTCTCAATGCTATTCCACAATGTTCCAGCTCACATTTCAGTGATGATTTAGACAGCTGGGAGCAAACTGCCAGCTGTAGAAAACACCAGCTTCAGGTCTGAAGGCATAGCTAAACACAGCTCAGGCTTCTTATTTTCCTTAATGCCCTTTTTGAAATACATTTTTTAGCACCTGGCTCTCACAAAAACCCTTCTACAGGATTATTTCCTAGGAAATCAGAACTAATCTCCAGAGAAATATATTAAAACACTTGTAAGAAATACTTACAAGTATTTGGACACTAACTTTTGGTAAAAGAAGTAACTTTTATTTTCTTTCATGTTTTACTTTTCTGTTGAAAAAGGTACTTGATAAAACCGACACCATGAAACAGTGTAATTAGCGCAATCATCAAGTGGTTATTTTTTAGACAGGTTCCATCTTTATGTCATATTGGGGGTGTCTGTTCATCTTATTTTCCTGAAAAAGTCTCAAAATGAAAAGGAAGAGGAATTAAGTAAGTCACTATGTATTCCAGACAAAGCCTACTCTGCTGCTTCTCTCCAGAAAGCCCTTCTTCTACTTTCTCATATAGTTCTATAAATGCCTTGACTTTGTCCCTTTTGATTTCAGCTGCTGTGGAAGCAAAGGAGAGATATAGCATTGACTGAATTACATTGAAGGAACTTTCACCTCCAGAAATATTCTACCTTCAGAGCTCAGCCCCTTTCATTTCAAGTCCTTGTCAGAAAACACACAAAAGAAGAGCATTACTGTTAAGGCCATAAACAAGCAACAGAAAAAGGAATCAAGAAAAGAAAAACATGAACAGTATAGATTAAACTGGTCTGATTAGAAAGAGCAAAAAGAGATAATTAGCAAAAATAATTCAGACAAAAATCAAACTCCTTTTTTCACATGAAGTCTTTCTGCAGTCTGAAGCGGGATGTGGCAAGGCTGCAGTTACACAGCCCTGCTCTAAGCAGTATTGTCACTGCTATTCACAAGGCATGGAAAAATCATTGTGCAGGCCACACCATTTCAAATTATGAAATGGAGGAATTGGTGACAGATGCAACAAGAGTTTGCATACAGGTACTTTGCACTTACGCTAGAAAGCAGTGCCAGGCATTGCAGGGGAAGCATGAATCTTAAAAGACATCTAACCTTCTACAGTAGAACAGGGCTTTAAGCATTAGTGAAAAGCTGCACTAATCACAAGGAGCAGATAGTTTTTTACTGCCTTTCTTCAGTACCCAATTGACTACAAGTGACTCAAATACAAAAAGAGAGCAGAAGGAATGGTGATACTGACATGCAATGAAGTTGTGCCATAGAGGAGTTTACTTCAAAATCTTGAATATTGAGCTCTATCACAGAATATGTGTGAATCTAGGACTGAAAAAGCACCTGCAAAATGAAACTTTGGAGTGCAAGCTCCTGTTTGCTTCAAGGCAACTATACGGTTGTGAATGTAATTGCCCGTGTGAAACAAGCAGAGATTTTTCCAGAGAGTGGTCAAGCACATAGGTGTTTCTAACTTTTACATGACTGGAAAATACATAGGAGACTATATTGCCAGCAATGGTACGACTTCACAGCCAATACCAATCTAAGCTGGCATTAGGCTGTCAGATTCCAGCCCTATTTTAGTCATTGCTGATAGTGGATCCAGCAACACAAGTATTTACCCCAGGGTCTGATGCTAGTATTTCAGCTGTCTATATCTATTTTACACACCCTAACTCAGATACATTTAAACATAATAATACCTCTGACAACCATCAAGTCCTATCCATAATATCTCCAAAAGAACTAAGACTTTTCAATTCAGCCAGTCTCAAGCATCACAGAGGCTATTCATGTTTCCCAGCTATTACAGTCAATAATCCTTGAGTTATTTCTGGAGACTGACAGAAGTTACATTAGCAAAGGCTGCCTTTTCATTAGGATTTCCATTAGGTTGTGCCCAGCTCTTATGATTGACTTTGGTAAGGTTGGCTAGACCATGCCAGTAATCACATGAATGAGATAATTATAGACACAAAGGGATTTTACAGTGTTGACTCTGCTAGCCAAATTAGCTGCTGGTGGTGAGGGCTGCAAGACATCTGTTACTCTTTCACTTCTTAAAAACCATTTGTCAAAACTGGTAGTGTTTACAGCTACAAAATGAAACACTGGAATAAATCTTTGGTTTCAAACAGTCCAGACATATTAAATTGCTCTGCAGCTACTTAACCTTATCTCTGGAGAAATGAAGAAATGGAACTCAAAAACCAGTTCTTTTAATATATGCTACTTAATATTGCTGGCAAAGAAATTGGAAAAGTTCCTACTTTGGGTCTATGGACCCAAAGAGAAGAAAAGAATAGAATAGAGGGAGAAAAGCAGACAACAAAAAAATAAAACAAGAGTTTAAGAGAAAGCGCAATATTAATTGATTTTAAAACCAAAAAAAACTCTGGAAAGATTCCAAATTAAACTGCTTCATAAGAACACAAAAGAGTATGCAAAAAAAAAGAATGCAGGCTCTCCAGGAATGGTTGCAATAGCTCCACTGGATTTTCTGTTTCAGATATCATGAAGTCATCTAATTAAAATGGGATTATTTCTCAGATTTTCCATTACTTATTTGCTTTGCTGCTCTTTTACATTTCAGTCTTAAAGCAGTCACTTTGGACAATTATCAGAGTAGTACTTGAGAAATATCAGCTAACATTTTAATTTAAAATTGTTATGGAATCTATCGGCAGGTGCTCCAACTTTAAATAATTTTTTCTTTTTTTTCTAAATCCTGTACCTTTCAGGTGGATTTTACCCTGAAATGGGGGTGCAGAGATCAGAGCTCACTTTTTGGCTAGATTACTTAGTTATATCTGAGAAAACATTAACCATAGAATCATAGAATGCTCATATGTGGAAAGATTTCCATCATCTTTTTTCCTTAAATTCTCTCTCAGGTTTTTTGGGGTTTTTTTTTGTTTGTTTGTTTGGGGATTTTCTTGTGTGTGGCAAATTATTACCGTTCTTATATTACTTTTTTTAGCATTGATACAACAAGTTAGAAAAAGTCACATCAGACTTTAAGCAATTCTACAGATGACCCATGGAATATTTTTTTTTGTCAATGTCACACAGTATTTTCAACCAAGGGGTGAACTACATGCTAAGCTTGATGGGTTTTTATTACCAGTGATATCAGCCCAGCTTCCCTGCTAGGTATCAAGATCATGTATCTAACTTCCCTCCCTATGGCAGTTTTCTCCTTAACCAAGCATGAGCCTGTTTGTCCCTATAGACACCTTTTAGACGTATAATGCCTTTTTAGTTTCACACAGAATGAAAAACTATGCTTTGGGGGCATCCTAATTTATATGCTTTATCTGAAGATGTCCCTCCAGCAGAAGTCACTTTGTAAAAGTGATACCATGGCATCATAAAAATTTACTCTTAATATATTTTTTCTGTTCCAGTATTCATTTACTCATCAAACCAATTTTTTTGCTCCTTTCTGTAATTCATATTCTAGTTCTAGCATGACAAAGATAAAATCAGCATGCATCTCCTTTATTTTAATGATGAGCTAAAATAAAAAGTTCCTTTTAAGTAACTTTGATGCCAACTGAAAAATTGTTTCCCAGTTGCACATAGGCTGATGTTTAAGTTTGGGTTCCTCAAGGGCTTTCTGTGCTGCAGTGAGTTTCATTTGATTGTGTCAGATTTAGTGAAACAGGCAATTATTATCCTGAAGGCATAAGTGTGTTTTTTAAAGACTTAATAAATGTTTGCAGTTTTGAAGTTCAAAAATACTAAGACTAGTTACAGAGAGTTAGCAAATACTTTTAAACATGAAACACTCATGGCCTACTTCTGGCCCTATGAGCCTTGAATAAATCAAGAGATGATGCTGAGTAGGAAGAGGCTTCCCTGTAAATTAGTTGTTGAGAGCACAAAGCTCATTTGAATCAGTTCAACTGATGATATCTGAAGCCTTGGTGTTTTGTTTCTCAGCCTTTGCTTCTGCCACAGGAACCCCTACACTTCAGCATACCCTTGAGAATTATAAAACAATTCTCCAGTGATGTAACTCTATGATTTTATCCATCAACCACTAGTATATCTCAATAACAGAATTTTTCAGGCACTGCTTCAGTTATTTTCCAAAAAGTGGTAAAAAATAGAAGTACATAGCTATCATTTGTTGCCTAATTGGGTTACATTAATTTCTTTTCCCTCTGTCCCACACTCCCATATAGGGTCTAAATTGAAAGGAGGAAGTAAATAATTTATAATAAATATCTGCCAACCCCCCCTGCAGTGCTTTCACAAGCAGATGACATTTCCATAAGAAATTCTTCCACAAAATATCCTTTTTTTAATTCTTCCAAGTGTGCTTATTAGTTTATGCCAATATTCTTATTCAGTTCCAACACTGACAATCTAATTTGAATACTTTCAGGCAACCATGAGTTAGTTATCTTTAAACACTTGAAAGTATATGCAGACCATAATGCCCTATTACACTAACTGTCTTTAATAGTTCTTGCTGGCAATGAAATATCGTGCAATCTGTGTTTGCAAAGGGTCAGCCTAACCCTGAACTTCACAGCAATGTGTTGTTGAGTTGTGAAGGAACTAATAAAGTGATTGCCAGGGATCTCTTTTCGTATTATTACTTTAAAAGACATTTTTTGATCTTCCAACAACCTGGCACCCATATGTTTTGTTTACAGTGTATTTAACACTAGTAATGACCTGGTTCTTGTCTGTCATGGGCATATACATGTAATGCTAATTTCCTGGAAACTGGCAAGGGATGGTTTGCACCACCCGCTACGCTTACAATGGACTTCAGTCTGTGTCACAGCTAAAAGAGGAAGATTTATTGAGGGGGTGGAATATGGCATCTAGAAAACTTGTTTATTTTGTTCCTTTTGGTAAGTCATTTCAGATAGCAACAGATGCACTCACTGTGTACATCTTTTTTTCTACTTGTTGGATAAATTCATACAACAGATACAAATACGTATTTACCCTGTTTTGTTTGTTAATTTTTAGTAAAACTATTTAAACTAATATTGTAGTAAACCCTAGTCACAAAAAAGAAAAAAAAAAGCATTCTAGCACTCTGTAGCCAAATAATTATCTATCAGCATGAATTTGTCCCCAAACTCGCTATGTAAATTAAAATGGATTGAACATTCAGTGTTGATCAGAGAGACAGTACTATGTACTTCTCCCAAACTATTGACAAATACAGATGGGAAAGGGTCACCGCATTTTTATTCCTAGCTGTTAGTTGGACAGATGGCCAGTCACCGCAGTTGTTGAAACTTTTATTTTTTTCCTAATTTAAATTTAATGAGGTGCAAGAGATCCACCAAAATGATTTTATTTTTTTAATATTTCCTGGGGGAAATAAATGCTATTGCTCTCTTATGCCTCCTTCCTCCTACAAGCAGAATTTCTGTATCACTTTGCAGCTGGTGTTTAGAAAATTAACAAATACAGCTCTTACTTCATGAAGCTCTACATTCTCAGAAAAACATGAATAGCAATATAAAATTTTGTTAACATTTCTACAGTGAAATAAAGACATCTCTACTTGAAAAGGGTTTTGTTTGGTTGGTTGCTTTTGTTATGTTTATGAATGCATGTATGCAGTTCAGACTTCAGTGAAACTACAGAGAAAATATTTTCCAGAGTTTTAAATTATACTCTTTTGAATCCATTACTGTCTGAGAAAAGTTTGATTTTATAAAAATACCTTATTTCTCTGACATTTTTAATTTGTGTATAGAGATGTAGGCTTCCAGCCAAAACTCTTAACTCAGAAAGCTTATTCCCAGAACTGTACAAACATCACTGATGATGTAATCACAGATGCTTTTGACAAATAAAATTATAGACATAAACAAATAAGTCTCATTCGCTTTGAATAAGGAAAAAATACGGAAAAAAACAATGCTTATAGGAATAGATATAACCAAATAGAAAAAGAAAGGGATGTTCCTTAGGTGGCAAAAGCAGCAAAGAAAGAAGAATAAACAACAAAGCCAAATTATCATCCCCCAAAAAAATCCCTGCAATTCAACACTCCAGAATTTTAGAAAAATGTGAGAATATAAACATATCAGACCTCTCTCAACTAAGTCATATTTTATATAAGCTTTAGATTAATTCTTCAGCACAGTCCTTATCAGTCAGTATTTTTACATATTGTTACTGATACTGTTTTATTGGCTACAAGTGAAAATCATTTAGCTGGAAATCAATAAACTCTTCTCTCTGCTAATACTGTATTTCGTTTGTTTTCCATTTTAGTTCCATTTTAATTGAGTAGAGATGTCATCTCAAACAAGTACTAGAAGTATGGTTTTAATATTCATGTTAGATGGACTCCTTTTAAAGGAGAGATGTGTAATACCACCTTCTCCTAGTGTATGAAACAAAGCACTAACATCCTGGAGATGACAGTGTTCCAGCTCTGAAGGAATTTTTGTTTGCAGAGCAAAACTACTCTTCATTTCTTCTTTTCCTGTCATAAAAGTAAACAAAAAGACTGGATGAACAACATTTTTTCTTTTTTCTGTGGAGCGTAAGGCCTCTCTGACTATTAATTTGCTGAAGTGATTGAAACAACTGCTCTCAGAGCCACAGGCTGAACTGGGTGATTGCTCAAGGGAAAATCCTGGCTATGTCCTTAGAATAACTTTGTCTATTTGACTAAAAACAGTAACAGATGAAGGGTATGGAGCAACAGTCAGCCAATCTAAAAGGTATGATTTTGCCCACAAAACAGAAACAGGAACAGAGTATATATCGACCAGGTTGGTAGAGAAACAGTTAATACAAGCTAGTGAGCTCAGTTTGAGCTCAGTGTGTTGACACAGCTGCAGCCTGCAAGAATATATTCAAACTAAGTAAGGGTGGCTTTTTGCCATGATAACTTTGGGGTGGAGGCAGGCTTTGTGAGGTACTTCTGTGTGTCACTGTCAGATGAGTAAGTCCCTGAGAGATATTTTCAGAAAGCACTAGAAGATCTTCTCACACAGTGAACAGAAACTTACTTTCTTGTAAGACTTCTTACAAGTAAAATTTTCTTATTTACCTTCTTAGCTTTTTACCCAGAAATAGAGTCCTGTGATGGACACAGCCTATAGTAGAACAAAGAAAGATTTGTCTGGGATATTATATATGTTGATATTAAATTCCATAGGTGGCTGGCTAATCAATAAGGGCTCGTTAGTTGTTATTTAGATGAAAGGTTGCAGCATGGAAGTAGAATAAGACTGTAGACTGCATAATATGGTGATTATAATATTTGCTTGGAATGGAGAAAGCTCTGTGGAAACTAAGAACTCAATCAGTCTCTGTTTCAACCATTCATCCAACTGCAGTACCGCCTTCTACAACAAACCACTACCCTCAAAAGAAAAAAGAATTCTGCTCCTCTCTAATTTCATTTTTTCAAAATGAAGAAGTATAGGCCATCTGTCAAGATGGAAAATTTAGTTCTCCAGAGTTAAAATGCATATTACAAGAAATATTTAATTCCTTTTCACTTATTCTTTCTAATCTGAAGCTCTGAGTGTCCACATAAAAGTCATTGTGCATGCATGTGATCAGTAAAGCAGTTATTCATACATTGTATAGGATACACAAATTCCTACCCAGACAGGGGAACATGAAAAGCAATTATATTAATAGTACCTTTTTGACAGTCACTTGTTTTCTTCTGGTTGAACATTTGTAGAAAACTGACATTCTACGTAATAGGTATCCTTTCCCATTACACCTTTTTTTTTCCTTTCTCCCGTCATAGTCTTAACAAAACAAACAAACAAAATATGCAGCTTATAAAATGCACCTTTACCTGATACCAACCTGAAGTGCAACTCCATTCGCTGCAGGTTATATAAATCCCTAGTTACTGAGCTACAAAATGCTTTCAAAAAACCAAAAAAAAGCCTTAATGTTCTCTTCAAGCACAATAACAAAAGACTTTCTGAGAGAAATTCCATAACCTTTAAATATTTTTAAATGGAGAAGCAGGCAGAAGCAACTTTTCACATTACCGTGCATACTTATGTTAATTCTTTGGAAACTGTGGACGAAGATTGCAATGTTGCATTATGGATACAGAAAAAATTTTCTCCTAGCCCTTTCCCAAAATTTCCCTGATAAGTATAGATGTGTGCAAGACTCTCTGCTGCTCAGATTGGGGCAAGGTACACAAACAAACCACTAAGGACTGAGGCTACATCTATACTGTTCTCTTAAAGATCTCTATTTCAGAGACCTAATGAGAGAATTTACAGGTTTTTTCATTTGATTTGCTCTTGGAGGACACTTGGAGATATAAATAAAGAAGCTACCTCAAATGAAAAAGTCTCTAGGACCATTTGGCCTTACACATTCCTGAGGCCCTCTGGTTATGAGTAATATTCAAAGACATGCTTAGTGAAAAGAAGGAACATATTTCCAGTAGGCTGGTAAGGTAGAGAGCATACCATCACATTAGGCTCCATTATGCTTCTTTAAAAGTTCTAATCCTGTAATTTATTGACCTTCTGTTTTTGACTTGCTAGAAAAAAAAGGGCTGCAAGAAAGATGCTCCCTGCATCACAGAGGACTATGATACATTACTTCTCCTGGGGTATAGCTACCAGCTGTCCCAGACAACATCTTTCATCATCACTCTAATTTATCCCTGTCTTCTCATAGTCCTAAGAAGCAATGCTAACAGAAAAGCAAGAAGTATAGGTATTTGACCTTGGCTGTGGATAAAGACATAAAATGGCTTCAGGACTTACCTATCCTCAACTTTTTTCAGACATTCTTCTCTTTTAATACTGTGTTTCAAGTGCCCAGAAAGTTGTTAGACGACCCAAATATATATCCTTGTAAGAATAGCCTTGATCAACATGAGCAGTTGCAATCTAATATTTTGGCCACTGCTGTCCACCTGAGCATCCTTGAAATTACTTCAGTAGCTGTTGAACGTGGAGAAGATCAATGCATTTTCAGCAGTATGTCTTTCCCTTCTCTTATATGTGATTTTTCCAACAATATTACTTTGAACAGGGAAATGAAGTGTTCATGATTATTAGTAGTCATATGGACAAGAGACTGAGAAGCCTGAGGTTTGCTCTCTATTAGGAATAAAACACTCACTGTGCTGTATGGATTTTGTTTTCCCCACCTGTCAGTTTCCTCCTCTCCTCCACTCTCATCACATGAAGCAGAGGTGAGTATGACATATAATCCCTTCTGTTGCACAGACTGACAATCACAGCCTCAGGCTGATGGTCCTTTCACTAGAACTATCACCACCTTTCCATTCATGTCATGTGTTTTTGTCTCTTAACGAAAAATATCACAGAGAAGAGGAATGTGCCATTGGTTTGGAAAATAACACCAGTACAAGAAGTATATAATGTTTCCACCATCAACAGTCCACCCGTGCCTCAGGTTTTAACATAACCTTTCCGCCACCACACCCCTGTCTAGGGCATTAGTAATTTTGTTCTATTTAATTCTTGTGATGGTGCTGTGCTCCCTGGCAAAGAGCCATCCAGTTACTTGCGCAGTCCATCCCTTCCTCTGTAAATCCAGGATTATCCATTGGTTTAGTTTACTCTCCAGGCCTGGGAAGGGTGCATTTGGATAGTTAGATTGAGAGTATTACTGATGGGTTTAGGAAAAAGTTTACCCACTGTTGTTTTACTGCTGTTTTCTGGGTCTTATTGTACGGCTTTACCATTTTTACCTTCTCTATGCTTATCCTCAGCAACCTCTTTGGCTTAACTCAGTGCTGTTAGGAAAAATATCAAAGGACTACATTGGAATACTACTACAGGTGCATGTGGGGGGAGGGGAGAAGATATGCTATGTCCCCTTTTCACCATTATTTTGCACAATTGTCCAAAAAGCCTAGGTATTTTTACATTTACAGTGCTAATGCTAAGTAATATCTATGACCTGAGATTAAGGTAATGTTATAAGTATAAATTATTTCTATTATATTCTGTGGTAGATGAAATATTAATTTCGGCTTTATAACCAATAGATTGATTGATGGCTTGACTTCGCGAACGAAGATTAGGGGTAACCAATAGAGGAAAGATTGAAACCAATCATGTCAAGAGCTAAAGTCTTCTGTTTTCTTCCAAGAAATTATACTGAAACAACTGTATCATGATTATCAGAGAAATAGAAAAATAAAAATCCTGCAAGTAAATATGGCACTAGATTATATGTCTTGCAGGGTTAATATAGTGTCTGGGTTCATTATTCATTTTTAAGTGCTCCTATGCTTCTTTTTCTTCTTGAAGTTTAATATATTTGTGCTGATAGTTTAAGACTCAACACAAAAAACATCTTAGTCAAATCTCAGCCAAAAAATATGCTATAGCTATGAAAAAGAAAGTCAAGTCAAAAGCTGTCCACGGTTCAGCAGTAGCAGTCATATTTCTCCTTCTTAGTAGTGCTGGTGCAGTGCTGTGTTTTTGACTTTCAGCCTGGGAACAAGGCTGATAAAACCGATGTTTTTGGTTGTTGCTAAGTAATGTTTGCTCTGACCAAGGACTTTTTGAGTCTCATGCTCTGCCAGGGAGGAGGGGAAGCCGGGAAGAAGCAGAGGCAGGACACCTGAGCCAAGCTAGCCAAAGAGCATAGCCATATCACAGCACGTCATGCTTGGTATATAAACTGGAGGCAGTTACTCAGACGGGCTAGATCGCTGCTCGGGTCAGGCTGGGTATTAGTCGGTGGGTGGTGAGTGGTTGTATTCTCTTCCCTCGTTATTTCCTTTATCATTATTATTACTGGTGACAGCAGTAGTGGTTTTGTATTATACCTTAGTTACTGAACTGTTTCTATCTCAACCTGTGGGAGCTACATTCTTTCGATTCTCCTCCCCATCCCTCTGGGAGTGGGGCGAGGAAGAAGTTTGGGGGGTGGGGGGGGAGTGAGTGAGCGGCTGAGTGGTTCTGAGTTACCATCTGGGCTTAAACCATGACAAAAGCAGAAAAATCTGTCTCCAGAGAAAAACAGTAATGTAACTGAATGATAAACAGAAAAGCAAAATCAATTTCCTCTGCAAAGGTAAGGAATTGAAGGAAAAACAGAAAATTACATACTACGTCAAAATACCTTGCTGTCCAAAGGAAATGAAGGCAATCTATAATATGAGAAAATGAATACCAAACTATGAAGACAGTCAAAGCAAAAAATAATAATATAAAACAAAACCTCAGCATATTTCATTATATGAACTTGATATGTGAAGGACAGATGAAAGAAAATGAATTTTAAGGAATTTTAAGGATTTTAAGGGATGTCAAATAACACTGAAAATGTCTTGAAGCCATGAATGCATTTGTGTGTGCTCCCATCCATGCACTCACTTTTCTGCCACGTATGTCCATGCTGTAATGATCAGCAGCAGAAATTACACCACTTTGGTGCTTTGTGCTCTTTTTTCTGTGGCAGTATTAGCTGTAAAAAAAACCCAAAACATATGTCAGATTGCTTTGGGACTCCTTTTGTTTCTGGAACTGTAGAATACAATTTGTATCTCACACTAATTAACCTAACCAGTTAGTACATTATATAGAAATCTTTTATTGTTTTCCTTTTCACTGATCGTGATGGATACATTTCCCTGTAGCAGATTTTTCTTTTCAGTAATTATGCTTAATGTATTTGCTTGTAGTCAACTTTTTTTTCAACAGTTATTGGTAGTCATGGTAAAACTTGAGGTGCTTTTTTGACTCTTATTTTGATCTCTGTAACATGCAAAGATCTGTATATACAGAAAGAGTGAAAACAGTCACAACTCCCATATCACAGCTAAGTACAGTTAAAAGCCACACCATTGCCTAGAATTTTTGCAAGACTGAACTGCAAAACGGTCAGATGCTGAAGGCTTAAGGGAGCTAGGGGACATATTTTGAATCCTGTTGTGATACAAGGAAAATCAGAAATTTCCAAGTATAAATTAATGCATAGGTACAATAAAGCTAATATAGCTGATTACAGATCACTATTCATTTGTTAACCTTAAGAGAACAGAACTGGGAGAAAGGAAAAGGTCAAAATATCCTGATCACAGGTCAGTAATATCGTGTTTCAACTTTTATGAGCTAACAACAATAGCAGTGAGAGGTCTGAGAGACTGTAGGTACTCCAGGAAGTAACATCTCTGCTACTGTCAACAGTATGCCTAGAAAATCATCAGTAGTTGCAGAGTCATTGTCAATAGTCATCAGAGTTACATGGTATTGATACCAAAAGAAAAAATCAAAAGCAGTTGTTCTGGTATACAGAGTAAGAGTATCATTTAACTAGTCCTACAAATAACTGATTGATACAGATAATACAAATACTTCACACAATTATCATCACTCATAAATGAGAGATAAATGTGTCCTATCATGTTGAGATTTCTAAAAACTTTTTGCTTTTCTACAGAGATCAGATCAAGTAATCCCTGAGTCTATTACCTCAATTACCATGACTGTGATTGTAACTCAAAGCACCTGAGATGGAAAGCAGGTTCAAGCACAGGACTGTGAGTTGACTCTATAAGAGGCAGGTGCTAGGAAACAGTGAAGCATCCAAAGAACTTGTTTCATACTGAAATTTCACAGAGGTTACCCTAGTTTAGGTACGTACCATTAACTGTGTATATCTTCTTTGCTATGTGCTCTTTATACAGGTAAGACTAGTGTTACAAACAAATTCTACCTATGAAAGATTACGGGTTGTTCAATGAGCCACTAGTTGCAGAGTTTTGCAAAGGTCCATAAGAATTAACTGAGTTACATGTAAAACTGTAAAAACCAAATACAGCAGTTCATCCATTCAGCTCTGCAGTCTGTAACTGCAGACTAAATTATGATATCAATGTCATTATGCTAATAAATTTACTCTTAGAAAAGATGCATTATGAATACTTCTTTGCTAATTGCTCAGTACATGTCTAAGCTTCCCAAACAGGAAGCCGTTATTTGTATGTAATATTTTAATTCTCAGAATGTTGTATTTATAATAGCCATTCTAAGTATTATGTATTGCTGATACAGTTTATTGATGTTTGAGTCAGTTAAATATTTTTGTTTTATATAAATTATGTACAAAAAGTGTGTTAGAAGAACATCAGCCAACACAGTCTGTGGATTTGGTAAAATTATACTTACCTGTGCAAGCTTTTCTATGCTCCCCTGTGTACCTGAAGGATACTGTTTTGTGATTATGTGATTGGATTCTCCGAATATACCATTTGTCTGAGGACAAATCGAAAATATTTGTCATGGCCCTGAAGGTATGTATCACCCTGCCTATATGTCCCCCAGGGCTCCCCTCTTTCTGCCCAGGGTCCAAGATCCCATGTCAGCCCACTGGGGCCATCAGCTCCTGCCCCAGTGATGCTGGAGCAGGGCCTGTCTACAGCTCCCCACAGCTCTGCCCTGCCATGGGCCCTGCCAAGCCGTGTTCAGTAGGAGCCCCGCATCCCAGCCTTTCGTTGGCCTCTCCCCATCCCAAGGGATGTGTCCAATGCCAGGAATGGGGCATGTCCCCTGCCTGGCCTGCCTATTATTATTAATTCCTTTGAGGTGTGGAAGATCAGAAGAGGAAATGCTTCATGCTTTTGTCAAATAAGTCGATTCAAACTGTTCTTCGTTATAAAGTTATACTTCAATGGGGGGGAAAAAAAGAGCTATGTCCATACAGCACAAGTCCTTTGTTTTGAGACTGTAAGTGCAGGGAAGGATGCTGTTATGTGCCATCCTGGGCTGCATCAAAAGGAGCGTGATCAGCAGGTTGAAGGAGGTGATCCTGCACCTCTACTCTGCTCTCATGAGACCTTACTTGGAGTATTGTGCACAGTTCTGGTGTCCTCAACATAAAAAGGACACGGCACTGTTGCAACAATTCCAGAGGATGGTCACAAGGATGATCAGGGGACTGGTGCATCTCCTGTATGAAGACAGGCTGAGAAAGTTGGGGCTGTTCAGCCTGGAGAAGCAAAGGCTGCGTGGAGACTTCATAGCAGCCTTCCAATAACTGAAGGAGGCCTATAAGGATGCTGGGGAGGGACTGTTCATTAGGGACTGCAGTGGTAGGACAAGGGATAAGAGGTTAAAACTTCAACAGGGGAAGTTTAGATTGGATATAAGGAAGAAGTTCTTTACTGTGAGGGTGGTGAGGCACAGGAATGGGTTGCCCA